>OY856414.1:232755500-232980500 GCA_963693085.1 Alisma plantago-aquatica | reverse complement strand
CAAAATGTAGAGTGTATATGGGGGTAGTAGAAAAGAAATATATGTTTGAGGTACTCAAAAAGATATGTAGGGCTGTTTGGTAGCGGTGACTAGTGGTGGGTAGCAGTGGACAGCGATAAAGAGTAGTGGTCACAACAACCTTTGTAGGGCAAGCAACAACAGCATTAGAGAAGTAGACGGTAGCGGGCATGCATTCAGGGTCCATCAGCGGCTAGGATCCACAACAAGTGTGGCACAGGATGGCGCGTGTGACACAAGGAATGTTGGCGGCAGCGGGCTGGTGGCAAGTAGTGTGGCAGCGTGCGACACTGCGGCGACAGTAGGACAAAGGACCACCGACGGCGACAAGGTAGCAATATGCAACAGTCATGGGGCGGAGACGCATGGAGCAGCAACAACGCAGGGGTAGGCGGCTGGGCTTAGCAGCAGTCAGCGGCGGTTAGGCAGCAAATGGATGATGGCAGTGGGCGGCGGGTGGCACAGTTGCGTGGCAAAGGGAGCGAGCGGCTTGGGCACTGGAGATGAACATGTAGGCAGTAGCGACGGCGGAGGAGAGACAAGCGTAGCGGGCGGCAAGGCTGGCTGATGGTTGCTTGGGCTAGAGGCCAACAGTAGGGCGGTGGCCAGTACTAAGAGAGAAGAGGGACGAGGCATAAGACATGGAACTAGGGAAGGAATTCCCTGCGGGCAGGCAAGCACCACCAAGGGCGACGGCCGCCCGCAAGGGGCTTTCTTTGTTTTCCCTCTCTCTCACGTAGGGTTTTGGTCCCTAGGACGGCTGCTCTGATACCATCTTAGAAAGTAAAAGACGGCTATGCGTTGTATTAGATAAGAGAAACCCTGCTCCTATATATAGGAGGACAGGGAAGCGTACAAACATAAGACCAACCCTAATGGGTCAGAACACTTAGGTCCATATTACAAACTAATAATAAAACACTAACTAAATAACTCTCAACAATACATACATACATACATACATACATATATATATATATATATATATATATATATATATATATATATATATATATATATATATATATATATATATATATATATATATATATATATATATTCAGGAGCTTTCGTACCAAAAAAAAATATATTCACTGCCCGCGCGGGTAACTAAGTTTTGTTATCTGTGGATCGGTTTTATAATAGGAAGGTATCTAAATGTAATGAGACAACCAAAATTGTAATACAAAGACTCATTTTGTAAATACAACTTGAAATTTTTATTGTCCCTCTGGAAACAGTAAAAATGATATTTATTACAAAACGAGTCTTTTTATTACAATTTGGTAATCTCATTACAACGTTGGTTGTCTCATTACAAATATGTACCTTCCTATTACAAAACAGATGCACGGGTAACGGGTAGTGAATAAATGGCCATATATATATACATATACATATGTTAGTTGTCAAGCATTCCTTCCCCTTGAAAGACGGTTATTACATTTGAAGAGACTCCTACCACAAACTTTGGAGCTCTGTTTTCTTGAATATGAGACTGAAGCCCTAGACCAATGTGTGTTGTTGGGGTTTTGTTTTTCATTTGCCATCCCTTTGTGTCTTCCCCCACAAGAGAGCTTCACCAATCTCATATCGACCAAGATTGAATCACAAAGGTTAATCCACAATCTAATAATCATGCCAAGGAACGAGGTACCCTAATGCCAATGCCGTTTTGGCAACGTGGAAATAGGTATTTACCGGTATACTAGCGGAACTTTTGTCAAATGCAACTCTGGCTGTTTCAACGTCAAAGCATAGGAATTAAATCATAAAATTTTACATGTGCAATCTCTTCATCTAGATGCTTTGTTTATGCAATTAAATTCTATGTTGGATATGGTTTGGGGGGTCCTTCATGTGGGGAGGTAAGGAATGCGCATGTTTAGTAGAGATCTCGATGAAAAAATATAGGATTATGTTGTGAAATTTTACTAGTACAATCCATAAACTTAGATACACATACTCATGCAATGACGACATATAATAATTATACAAGGGTGAACTTCATTACCTTTGAACAAAGAAAATATCAAGTGGGAAAGAAGGCAGCGTGAAGATACTACTATTATTAGATATTCTGAGTCTACTAGTTACAAGTAAATTATATTCATCAGTTAATTAGATGCTAGTTGGATTTTTTAATAAAAACTCCAAATTGCATGGTGGATGACCTCCCCTTCTTGGCAATTTTTGCTTAACATGAGATGATGTAATTGTTCTCAAAACATATATTTTTTATGAACTTGGGCCTATGTCTCTATATGATTATATTAGATTCTAAAACAAACTACACCAAAACTTTCTCTTATTCTTCTTCATTGCAATTTGTGACTTTAGCAATGGACTTCATGAATGTGAAGGAAGTTAGGCAATCAGTAATGGGGCACCTTGTTTCTCTACCTTCGTTTATTACCGCAATTTTTCTCTGCAATGGTGAATTCCTCCATGGATCCTTCACATTAGTGGGACAAATATAAAAGGCATAACTATCATGTCCCCTGTATGCATGTTGTGGGGATGCGATAATATAAGAAGCGTAGTTACCATGTCGACCATGTCGATGTTGCTGGATGTGTATCGAGTACCATATATAAACAAATATAGAATTAGACATTTCAAAATATGTACTTTTTTCACAATAATTGTTTGTTCTATGTTGCTAAGTAGTGCATTTTCTTCCTTTGTATGCTATGTAATAAAATATATGTCATTACCTTACTGGATAAAAATGATTGCTAATTCTACTCATATTTAGTGGAGTATCTTGGTATATTATTATATCTATAACGTAACTTATGATCACATACAATTAGGAAGATATATTAAGAAGCATATTGGGGAATCTTTGCCAATTTAAGGCTTTTTTGGACAAATTCATTTTATAATTAAGATGATGAGGTGTAAATGAGAGAAATGGTAGAAAATATAAAGGCATACCTTGTATTAGGCCTGTATGCTCCCAATTGTCGAAATCTCCCATGCTCCCTCATAGGGGTGAGCACCGGTCCAAAACCGGACCAGACCGGACCGACGACCAAAGTTCAACAAATTTATGGACCGTAGGACAGACCGTTTTGAAGTTGGATCAGACCGTTTCAATGTTGAACCGGACTGGGACTGGACCGTTTGGATCGCAATCAGACTTTTTATGTATTTCACAACTTATTTAATAGTAAAAAATAAACAATCTTAATTATTTTTAATAAATATATAATATAAATATCAAACATTTATGCTAATAGTGTTTACATATTTGGTGTACTTGTAACATAATATATATTCGAATATCAGTGTATTTTACATATAAACCGATCTACGGTTCGGACCGCGGTCTCACTGGTTTTGGACCGGACCAGACCGTGGACCGGACCGAACTCAGACCGGTCCAGGATAGGACCGGACCAAACTGAACAGTCGTCTGGTTTTGCGGTCTAGACCATCATTTGCTCACCCCTACTCCCTCATTTTCTCCTCTCAAACAACAAAAACAGGTTAAGACTTGCAGAAATTGATATTTCTGCTAGTATACCGGTAATTTCTTTAAAATTTGCGATATTTGGTTAAATCTAGCAATATTTGGCTGTATACCCATCGATATACGGATATTTGCTATCCTATTGATATGCTCGCAGAAAATCGTATCCGATGGTGTCATAGTTTAAAATTTTGGCAAAATTGTCCGAATTTCGTCAATTATTTCCATACCGATGGCCATCGGACATTGAAATGCTCTGTCAAAATGCACTGACCAACGAATTTTTTTTCTTTTTTTTTGATGTACTATGGACTATGTAGAGCATATAGTTTTGCACAGTTTTGTGTCTTTAAGTCTATATTGTGCTTGCAAATTATAATGACTTAATTAAGTGATTTCACCATTGAAAATTGACATCAAAATTCTTCATCAAAATCCACATTGAAATAGTTCAGGATCCTCACTCACATGAGGAGACCCCAACCCCCACATATCCAATATGAAATATTATTACATATTTGAGTAGACCTTTACTAGTAGATAATTCTGGTAAAATATCATATGTTAATTCGTTAAGTTTTCCGTCGAAACGTTAGGAACACATCTGTCAAAATTTTGGTTAATTTCTGTTTCTCTGGCCACCGAAACTATATCGAAACCAAGCATTTTCTTCCTTGGATGGTGTTGAATTCGAAATTTCAAGTGAAATTTCGCCAATTTTGACAAAATGTTGTTCCTTGAACCATGCGGCTGAATCTATTAGTTTGGTGAGTTGTTAATGCTCCTTCGAGCCCCTGCCACTTATGGCATAAAACCAACACAAACTCCCACGTTATGAAAAGGATCTATTACATATCTCTTGAAATTGAGTCGAGAAGTGAGGTTCATCGGTGTTGCCCTTCCCAAAGTGAGACCTTTCCAACCTTGCCATACATGTAACAAGAGCACTCTCTGGAGATGTCATGATTCCAGAAAACCTTTTAAACCAATATCTTTTGGAACCAAATCGCATAGGTTGGTCGGACCGGTATGACTGATGAACTGCTGCCTGACCGGTCCCCAAGGTCTAAAAGCTGATCACACTTGTTTCCAATGTCTGAAAAAGCATTCTAGGTGGCTGCTTAACCGGTCCAGCCCTCAGCTGCCAAAAATTGGCTTAGGCACCCGCCTGAGTAGGTTAAATGAAAGGTGCCTGCCTAAGGCCCTCCTAGAGCGCTTAAGCCCACTTGGGTTCATTAAACAAATTTTGTAATACTAAAAAATATTAATAGCATGGAGTATTATCCCAAACTAAAATGGTTGTGGTTCAGTTAGCCTGTATAATACTATGTAATATTTTATTACGATCTAATACCAGTATAACATAATAATATTCCTAAAAAAGTATAACATAATAATATTGCATTGTATAACTAAGTGTTTAAATTGTACAATTCTGTTTATATGTGTATCAATTCATATCTATCATACTACTGTATGTATATTATGTAGTTTATATCTTTTATAACTATTGTCTAATATTGTACTATTGTTTGTTACATTGTAATACTTTCTAATATAATACTTACACTGAAACCAAGTAACTATCATAATACCATCTCTAATGATGTACTTAAATATTAATATTATATACCGTGTAATACTGTACTGCATGAAACTAAGTATGCAGTACTATTTTATACCGAAAATTACTATGTATGCAAACATAGTGCTTAATATTATATATATATATATATATATATATATATATATATATATATATATATATATATATATATGTATGTATGTATGTATGATGAGAAAGAAGGACAAATTTCAAAATGAAGACAACGAGGTTGGGTGAAGACAAGGAAAGATCCCGTATGCTATACCACTTATAAGGTACCATACTCTTCACAATTTTTTTTATTAAGATAGACAGAAGTTCAACAGAAATATAAGTGGAGCATTATAAACTCCACTTATAAGGGAACATAAATGGAGCAACATAAACTCCATTTATAAGGGAAGATAAGGTAAGATAAACATAAAGAAAAAAGTGGAAAAGAAAGAGAGAGTGGAGCAGCATGCAGCAGGAACCTCATGTATGGTGAAGCCATGGAGAAGAAATGATAAAAAACAAGAATATTGGTAGAGAAGAATAAATGATAATATGAAAACAGAAAGGAGGCAGGAAGATGAGCAGTAAAGGAAAAAAAACAAAAGAAATATAATAATAATATTTACAAAAAGGAAAAACAACCCAGCAGCTGCCCAGGCGTCTGCGCTGTCGCCCAGAAGTTAACTAGCCTGGGTGCCTAGGATCTGGACCCCAGGTGGCCACCTAGGTGGGCACCCGGATAACTATGGTTTCATCTAAGGACAGTCCAGGGTTGTCATTATTGAGCTGCCATCTATGCCTGTGATCATCTGTTTAACTCCTGTCTGTTTTCTGTTCATCCCATGAATGAACTATCAGAAGAAAAATTCGAATAGTTAGCACATATTAAATTGTATATTTTACTAGCATTCAACTGATATTTAGTATCAGCAGTCTGCATCCATTTCACTGAATAGATGGATTAATGTTCTCTGAATTTTGTACAATTTTCAGGCAGCTAATATTTGCAGACACTGTGTTACGCCGGCTTTAGGAAAATGGAAGCAGTGCCATACACCAGGTTTGTAATTTTTTATGTGAAAATTTGATAAGAAACTTTGACCATGGAACATAATTTTTGTGAAAACAATGAAATATTGAGGTTTCATAGTTTGCAATTATCTATAAGTCTCAATTAGTTGGTTAGTCTGTTGCTATCTTATCATTTGTATAAAATGATTTTTTTTCAGCAACTTTTATTTGGACAATTGGGAATTTTTTACAGCCAGTTCCGTCATCTGTATATTGGAGGTGGATTTTTTAGAATTACAAACCGGTCCCTCTTTTAGTGGGTCGCATGTATCTTATTTTGAATACCAGTGTTCTCATATGCCCCGCATGAGGCCGCTTATGCGGCCGCATATGCGTATGCGGCCCTCAGCCGCTCCGCATATAGCTATGCAGTGCTATTTTTGGGCATGGACCGAATATGCGGCCGCTTAGGCCCCGCATTTCATTTGGTGACTTAAGTAAAAAAATACCTCAAATAAAATCAACCAAATTAAATGACAACTTCTATATAGTTGGTTTAAGATCAGATGTTGAAATTTTGCTACCTCGGAAATAATTCTATTTTGAATGAGTGGTGCAAAATATTTTATTACATTTTATAATTGTTAATGTTTCATTATGCTCTTTCCTTTGCTCTTTTTTTTCTCTTCTATTTTGCTCTAAGATTAGAAAATGTTGCACTTGCAACAATTCTTATTTTATCTTGTATAAAAGGGGAACCTATTGCAGATATTAATTGGATATGATATTTTCTTTTACAAAGTATCAAATTTGTGTGCTGCCTAGGGAGTAATTTATATTCCCTATGACTTTTTCTTCTCTATTTATTAGTGACTTGATTTCTTCATATCATTTTGATGTTTTGATTTTGTTTTTGATGTTCTTTTTCTACTTCTACTTTGAAGTACCATGTGTTGTGTTACTGTGGTTTTTCTTATAGTGTTCATTCAAATACCTACGAACTGCATGTGTTAGTGTGCTTTGGTACTTGTATATTCTAGTACATTATATAAACTTCGGCTTTTGTTGATAGATTTTTCTTATTGATGATTGGAAAATGTGTTTCTTCTTCCATGATGTAATGATCCATTGGTACATTTTGGGCTATTAGGTTACAAAACTAGATAGTATGAAATTTATGATTATGATTATATTTTTTTTATTAAATATATGTATAAAATATATAATTTATTTAAAAAAAATCCAAAAACGCATATGCCCCGCTTATGCTCCCGCATTCCGCTTATACTCTACGCGGCATAGTAACAAAAGTCTCCGAATTATACGAAAAATCGGCGACCTTTCACGAAGTTATAGGCTCCCGAATATTCATCACGATTAATATGCCAATCGCCGATTTTTCACGACTTTTCACGATTAATCCCGCTTTTTCGTGATTTATACGATTTTTTACGATTCTCCATGACTTTTCACGATTTTTCTCTTTTAAGTCGCTTGCTCTTTTTTTACCAAACCAGGTACATAAAATTTCTAATACACACTAAACCTCAAAGCCCCCACTCCTCTGGACAGTTCATGTTATTTCTAAACTATTTTTAACTTCTTTTCCTACATTTTTACTCACTAAGATTGTATGTCTTGCGGCCGTAACAGTTACATGCATCATATATGTATGTACATACATACATTTATCTATATATATACACATGCATACATGCATATATATGCATACATATATATATATATATATATATATATATATATATGTATATACTTATATTGCCGACTTATTCTCGATTATTTCCGAATAGTTGACCGAACTTTGACCGAAATTTATCGATCTTTTCACGACTTTTCTCGATTTTTTCCGAATTCCGATTTTTTCCAGCTAGCCGAAAAGTTGACGAATCCCGAACTTGTTACTATGCTACGCGGTACCCTGACCGAACGCATACCGCATAACGCATTTCAGAACATTGTTGAATACTAACTACATATTAGTCATCAACATACACAGAAATGATAATTCAAACTCACACAAAAAGCTTATCCAACAAATCTGTTGTAGCAAACAAGAATAGATGTCGACCAACTCATTATGCCATAATTATCATATGGTCACATATTATATTGATTCAACTGTATAATACGTGCTTAGACGTGCCTTCCGTTTGTAACAAATTAAATGCCTTTCTTATCCACAGTTACAATTTTGTGTGATTCTGTGATCCAACTAATTATATAAGCACGTTGGCTTTCTTTCTCAAGCTATCGAGGTTCATGAGTGGTGGGGATATAGTTTGTGGGATCGTAAATCAACATAGGCTCTAATTCTGTTCTAAATCTTGCCATGACGTTTAAAGTAAAATATTCCATCTTTGTACTTTGCTATTTGGTTTTTCTGTCAATTATAATAATCATTGATGATCTCATATGTATTGAAAATAATACATCTATGTGAACATGTTTTAGTGGCCATGACTGCTTTGTCAGGTTTTTGCTAACCTTAGAAAATGATTAAAATAACAATTCCAACATGTATCTACTATCCCCTTGTAGTCATATTTGATTAATTAATTCTCGTAAAAATGCTATTAGGCATATTTCAAAGTAAGAATTTATTTTGGGTTTGGGCTAGTGCCCTTTAGTTATTGAACTTATAATGTACTAAACACGTGTCTACGATATCTTTGTTGATAGGCCATCCCAATGCTGTGATGCAATTTTTTTTGCAAATACTATATTACTTATTTCTTGCGTCCAATTTTTGGAAGCAAGGCCTAAGAAATGTTATCGCAAATATATATGACATGAGATGATCACTAACAAAGCTATGAGCAGTGTGGGCAATTAGGGTAGTTATGATTAGTAAAAAAGATAAGCATGGCTTCTCCTTATATAAGAGAGCATGTGGTATGGTATACCACAAGTACAAGATAAGAGACAAAGGTAGAGAGTTTAAATAAAGAATGGCCCATTTAGTCTATTCAGACAGTCAATCTAGAGAGTACACATCTCATACTTCCTACTTGTATTTATGTATGAAAATAAGGTAAGAGGTAAAGACTTGGTGAAGATGTTTGCTACTTGGTTCCTCTATCTTCACATCTGGAGTGATTATCTTCTTTGTGTTAATCAAGCCATGAATGAAGTGCCCATCTACCTCAATGTGTTTTGTTCTTTCATGGAAGACCAGGTTGTTGGCAGTGTGGATGACAACATGATTATCACAGTTCAACATGGAATGAATTGAACTAGATTGCCTAATTCATCATGAACACAATGAACTCACTGTATATCATAACATGCATGCATTGTAAATTTGTAATTTGTATTGAGCTACAATGCTAGATCGAGCCGCAACTTGTTTCTTGCTTCTCTAGCCGTATGGATGATTTCCCTAAAGGATGCAGAAACTTGAGTCGGTCAACGACATCCATTTCCCAATATGTGAAGACATTCCTGATAACAGGAATCTCCTTTGATAATTACCTCTTGTAAAATAGTCCTTTTCCCTGGAGTATTCTTTAGGAACTTGAGGATCCATTGTACACTGCTATAGTGTGTTTGTAGAGGTGCACACATGTATTGATTTACGACCTAAAATGTTAGGGATGAGTAATTGTCAAATAGATCAATTTGCCAATACTTTTTCTATACTTCTATGGATAAGAAATAGCCCTCCCCCATTTGGAGTTTAGTATGTGATCCATGAGTTGAGATGGATTTTGCGTTTCTCATACCTATTTCTTTGAAGAGGTCCAATACATACCTCCTTTGAGATAGAATAATCCTAGACATGGATTGACACTTCAACCCCCCAAAATATGGGATCATCACCTAGTCTTTGGTATGTATGTGAGATTGGAGTGCCTTCTTTAGATCAAAGACGCCTTGATTGTCATTATGGAAGATGACAAAATCATCCACATATACAACAAGAATGACTTGACCTCTTGATGTTTTGGTGTGGAATATAGAGTGGTCACTTGCCAAACGCTAAAATATGAGATCCTCAAGAATCATGCTTAGTTACAAAACCAAATTCTGATGAGTATGTTGAAGACCATAGAGAGATCAGTGCAGTCCACACATGCTAATAGCTTTCTCTCCTTCAGTGACAAGCCAAGTGGGTGTTGCATATAGACTTCCTTTTGGAGATTCTTGGTAAGAAGGTATTTTGTTATTCTATTGGCATATTGTCCAGTCTAAGTGAGTAACTAGAGCAATGAGACTATGACTAGAGGCAATTCTTGTGATATAGAGATGGTCTAGAAGAAGCCAATGGAAAATGTCTAGGTAGCATAGCCTTTGGCTGCAAGATGAGCCTTAACACCTTCAAGTCAAGGCGACAAGATGCCATACTTGAGTGCCTTGCCGCCTAGATGTCAAATATAAGATCTATTTAATTATCTCATAAATGAAACACATTTGTCATTATTATATGAACACCACACCACCCCTTACATATTTTACAGTGATGTATGTAGGTATGTGCATATATATGGTTAATCCCCCTCATTACATATATTTTCTTGTATGAAAACATAACCAGTTACATCTCTAATATATTCTAATTGACAAAACTGCCGCGAACAAGAAAAGAATTACCACGGGATTCATGCCTCAAAAGTATCATCAAATCTACATGTAAATGTTACATCATTATTTCGTTTTCAAAATTCTGAAATACAGCAGGCTCCTGAAATTATAGACTTATTACTTAGTAATATTAATAAATTAGCATGTATACCTTACTAAATTGACTACATGTTCCGGATAACTAATATGATCATGTTTTAAGACTCCAAATCACCCAAGGTTATCATATAAACATTTATTTCATATATTAGTATCAACCTACAATGATTACAAATTTCTTGTATACTACTATTTGTATACTGACTCTATATATATATCTAGATATATGTATACACCGATGTGCTACGTGTTGGTGTAGACGAGCCTATTAAAGTGTGATATAACTAAGTTTATATCTGTTCTATCATTTTCTGTTATCCTACGCGAACAATGTAAGAGAAAGATCAACAAGTATATCTGTTCTTAATTAATGTACTCACTGTTCTTCAGAACATAGCTGCTGAATAGAGTCCGAATTGAAGGTGCAAAATAAGAAAAATCAGAAAACGTGTATGAGTATTAAATCCAAATAGAAATGATGTTTGACACACAACATAGGCAACGCTCAATTTTGAACATTAGGATAGCCACATCAATTATTAAAACACAAAATTAAACTGTCGGACCCATAGAAATAGGTTAAGACGGCAATATATGCAAGGCGCACCCCTGACCTATAAAGTTAGGTCAAGTCGGTAATATAGGCAAGGCACATCCCTGGGTGCCTGGCCGCCTAGGCGTGCCCCTTAACAACTACGCGTTCAACCATGCCGTATGAGTGATGTTTGGCCGGAAAAGAACGATCATCAACCAACAATCTTAATGGAAGGGGGTCCACCAGTTCCCATGTCTGATTCTCCCGGAGAGCAGCCATTTCTATCAACCATTGTGACCTTCCAACTTGGATATCGAAAGGCTTCCTCATAATGCTTGGGAATAGTAGCTTTAGTTAGAGCTGAAACGATGGCATGAGCAGTAGGGGAAACATTGGCAATGCAAATTATGCAATAGGTATGAATAATAAGGAGATGAATGGAGCACACGCGAATACCTTTTCTCAATGCTACGAGTTATTCATACGAAGTTGACATCAGTGAAGGCAAGAGTTGTGGATCCATAGACTTTTTCACTGATGCTCCATCGGATATGTTTGAAGTATTTTACGAGAGAGGGATCAGATGGTTTTGGGGGAATTTCAATGTCCAAGGAGAAGGAAGCATTAGGATATGTGAAACTGTTGGGAGCAATATATTTGGAATTGAACGGTTTGTCTTCATGGAAGGTGAAGTTGTGAGAGGGATTATAACACTTATATCCTTTCAGAACTTGAGAATATATCAAAAAGGTCATTTTAAATGTCTGGGATCAAGTTTATTAGCTATGGGATCAAAATTGTGAACCAAACATGTGCACCCTCAGACCAGAATCTGAAGTGAATAGATCTTTGTTAGGGTGAACCATAGAAAAAGGAGCTTCCCTCGAAGAGCCAAAGAGAGTTGAGATTCTTGTGAAGTAATAAGAAAAGATACAATTAAATGCTTTACACAACTTTTTTGGTAAACTTGCTTCGATAGCTAATGTTCGAGTGATATCTTGGAGGCGACGATTATTGCACTCTAACTTTGTTTCTATCAAGGAACATGGGCACACAGTCGTTGATGAATCGTATCGACACTCAAGCAAAAGAGGGAAAATAGGGACGATAGTTGGTGATGGTAGGTAAGACAGAGTGAGGGCTTATAAGAGAAAAATATATGTAACGAGGCATCATTTATGTTGAACTGATACCATGTTTTGAATTTAGATTATTGTGATTAGTCCAAAAGATAACTACCACTTCTCCTTATACAGGAGAATGTTTGGTATGTATACCACATGTACAAGATAAGAGACATAGATATACTTTGTTTCAATAAAGAGAGGCCCATTAGGCCCATTTGTTCGATTTAACTACTAGTGGTAGGATAAGGAAACAAAGATACTAATAATGTTGGTCCATTAGATAAGCACGTGTAGTAATTCTAAGTTACATTACATGCATCATCATCATCATAATCATAATCATCATTATCTAAGCCTCATTCCTTACCATGTTGGGGTCGGCTACATGGATCCTTTTTTTCCAATCAGCTGTGTTATGGGCCATACTCTGGTCAAGATGTAAAGATTCACAATCTTGCTTTATTCCCATGTTAATGTAGTTTTGCCTCGACTTCTTTTCATTGTGCTTGACTCAATAACCTTGATTCGAATAGGTGCATTTGTCGGTCGGCTCTGCACGTGTCCATACCATCTTAGATAACTTTCACGCAACTTGTCCTTGATGCTCACCGCTCCCACTTTGTTCCTAATATAGTTGTTCCTCAAACAATCTTTCTTGTCTTTCCACATATCCATCTCAACATATGCATTTCCGCCACCTTGTTTCTTCACTGCCCAACATTCACTCCCATGTAACATGGTTGGCCGTATAGCTGTTCTATAAAACTTGCTTTTTAATCTAAGCGGATGTCTGGTCACATAATACTCTAGTTGCACTCCTCCACTTCAACCATCCGGCTGTGATCCTGTTACATCTTGGACCTCACCCTCCTTTTCAATAATATAATTTAAGTAACAAAATTTATTACATACTGATACATCCATTCCATCCAACTTGGCTCCACCATTCACAATTATATATTGGTTAAAGTTGCAATGCATATATTCAATTTTTCTTCTACTGATCATAAATCCGTTAGATTCCAATGCATTTCTCCATAGTTCAACTTTATCATTTAGTGTTTCTTTTCTTTCATCAATCAACACAATATCATCAACAAATAACTTGCACCATGGAATATTTTCTTGAACGTGCTTTGTGAACTCATCCATAACAAGCATAAATAGATATGGGCTGAGTGTCGATCCTTGATGTACTTCAAAGGTGATAGGAAAAGTCTGTGTCTCTCCTCCATGAGTCCTACCACTTGTAGTTGAGTCATCATACCTATTTTTAATCAGGTCAAATGTATTGAATAGGAAGACCCTTTTGATGCAAAACCTTCCATAATACTTCCCTGGGTACTCAGTCATAGGCCTTTTTAAGATCAATAAACACCATATGTAGATCTCTTTTTTTTCTCTATACTTCTCCATAAGCCTCCTTATCCAAAAAATAACATCTGTTGTTGATCTTCCTAGCATAAAACCAACCGGTTGTCTGATATTTGTGTTATCGATCTTATCCCTTGCTCAATAATCCGCTTTAAAGCTTCACAGTGTGACTCATCAACGTGATACCTCTATAGTTTGTGCAGATCTGGACATCACCTTTGTTCTTGTAGTATTTCTCCATTCATCTGGCATCTTCTTTGTCTTCATAATCTTGTTAAAGAAATTTGTTAACCAGATAGCTCCATCCCCCATACTCTTCCATACATCAATGGGAATATCGTATGGACCGCATGCCTTATTCATTTTCATCTTTTTCAAAGCATTCTTGACCATAAGTAGTGAAACTCGTCGTGTGTAAGTGATATCTTTGTCATTCATGTCACTCGAGTCTCTTAACTTTTTTCCCAATATCTCCATTGAATAGCTTTTGAAAGTGGTTTCTTCATTGGTTATTTATATCGTCATCCTTCACCAACACTCTTCCATCTTCATTCTTGATGCATTTAACTTGACTCCAGTCTCTTCCTCTCCTTTCTGTTATACGAGCCATTTTATAAATATCTTTTCCCCCTTCTCTAGTGTCCAACTTCTTATACATCTCATCAAAGTATCTGGACCTTGCCTCTTGAACTGTCTTCTTAACATCTTTCTTTGCTTGTTTATATTTCTAAAAAGTTGCATCATCTCTAGATTTGGGCAAACTCCTATAGATCTCCCTTTTGAGTTTAGTTTTGTACTTCATCATTCCACCATCAAGTCTCTTTCTGTGGAGGTCCACACCCTTTGGACTCTCCCAAGATTTCTTTGGCAATTTTTGTTATGTAGGAGCTCATACTTGCCACATAGATTACATTAATCATAGTAAATTTGCTTGCACATGCAACAGATTTTAGAATCATATACTAGTTGTGGGGACATACATTACATATATTGCTTCAACTCCAGCCTTCTACGATGTTACACAATTAGATGCTCATTATGATTTCAAATCAATCTATGTCCTAAGGTATTACAAATTTGTTGGATCTTTGAGAAGAAGGCACGATATTGTTTCCTCTATAGGGTTATTCATAAGTGGATAATAAAAAAACTCAGATGAAGTACAAAATATGATTGTTGCTACTGTGCATTATAAAATGTTTATAACATAAAATGAAATATATTACATATTATTTCAATTTGTAATATAGTAATTAACGGACTAGTTTTGGCGCAAGGTAGCTGAATTTTTTTAGTTTAAGGATGGTTATCTAAGTGCAATAAAACCTAATATACAATGAGATACACACCAATTTAAATGTCTTCATATTGTGATATAGATTGCAAATTTAAACATAAAATTGATAATGATTGTTTTTTTTGAGAAGTTACAATTATTGCTTTGTACTTGAATGTTCATATTCCCAAAAACCAATAGAGACTTTCTTAGAACCATTATTGCGATAATGAAAGGAGTTGAAAAGTTATTACAATAATTTGTAAAAAATATTTTTCTTGCCATTTAGTCAGGAAAAGAGTATGCCAGATTATTAACTAATTATCTAGTACTAGATTCTGTTTGCAATCATTGGGCGTATGAAATAGACATAAAGTAAAAGAACAAGTAATTTGAGTATGTGAAACAAAAAATTTAAACCTTTTTAAAAACTAGATTGGTTGGGTAGATCAAGACAAATAACTGAACAATGAAGATAAATGAGAATTAGATTAAAATCAAGTAGACATCACGACATGTGATGGTAGGTCAGGAGCTCTGTCAGAGAGGGTTAGTGTAGACCGTTCTTAGACACATCAAAGCCCTCTCCTTGTAGTGTGTAGGGCTTCAGAGTCGCTCGACTACTTCTACCTTCCGCCATCGATGGTTGTCACCTGGATGGTGGAGCCTCTAGGCCGACCCTCCTTACTTCCTGTGACCCCTTCATTTGGTGATGAAGTCGACCATTGGAACTGTCAACTTTAAAGCCAAAAACGTGGTGGTTAAAAAACAAAAACAACCTTCCTGCTCATTGGATTCAAAGATTTCAGTGTAGAGTCTGTCTCCCTTGTTCTGCCACACCATGAATGAGGACCACCAACCTTTATTTACTGCTCCTGAGAGAGAACAAGAATGTTGTAGTTGTAGCCTGAGTTGATATCGTTAGATGGATTCCCCTTATCTGATCTAATCTAGCTCGTCCAGTCTGCTGAGGTTGACAAGCGCTGGCATTAAGTCCGACGTAAACAATGGAGTCGCTCTGTTAGACCTAGTGAATTAAAAAGTGGGTGAAGCGGCCGCTTAAGAGGTCAAGCACATGTCCCATTGTAATTTCAGCTGAAGCGGGCTTTGAAGCGTTTTGGAGTGAAGCAGCCGCTTTTGCCCACTTTTTACCGTTTCAGGCCGCTTTTTCAGCGCAGCTTAACCAGCTGCTTCGGGGCTCTTCATAGCAAGTATTGCTGGAGTCACCCAATCACACAGAATCTACAGAAAAATGAAAGCACTACTTTTGGGAAATGTGATGCTCCAGATGTTGTATTTCAAAAGGTGTTATAAAATTTAGAAATTAGCATTTATTCTTTACTTCGTTATTGCTGTTTGTACACTCTGTACAGCTTGACTAGAACTTTTGCACTGTCAAGTTTGTATATGATATTATCATGTATGTTTAATGTTGTTTATTTCCGCGGATAGTCTAATAGTCTGATATTATGTATACTTGTACACAACCTTTGTATAATCATCTGTAGACTGTAACAAAATGATGTCGTAAAATATTGTTATATTGTTAATTATGTACTAAGTGTAGTTGCTTATTGTTTGCTATGTATGATATTGACATGTATGTTCAATGTTGTTTATTACCACTGACAGATTAATAGTCAGACATTATGTACACTTGTACAAAAACTTTGCACAAACATTAACAAAATAAGGTCGTAAAATTTGTTATACTGTCTATTATGTACTAAGTCTAGTAGTTTATTGCTCTTTAGGATTTATTGAGTAATATCTGATTATCTTGATTCTACTATATTGTAATTTATTTCTCTTTAGTACTGTTTAAATATGCATCGAATTATATTATGTTGAAGACCACCTTAGTCAACAATATATGTACATAGTGCTAGTATCTAACTACTACTACCTACTATTTTTTTTACTAAATGGTAATTTATAAGCCCATTCGTTGAAACAATATTAAGTACATAGTATTAGTATGATACTTGATTGTTGAACGAGGATTATGGAGTTTTATGATGTTTGAGTGTTTTTAGCTTGTAACAATTTACTTATGTAATTAGGATCCTTTTTAATATGTGAAAGTCATTATGATGGAATGAAATATCATTTAGAATGCTTGATTGTTAAGTACTATTCTTTATGTTAGCATTATGGTCGTCACTAATTTTTTCTACATTTTTTGAGACAATGCAGACCGTTTTTTCAAAAAATGTCCGCTTTAGTCCGCTTTAAAACCCACTTTCCGCTTCCCGCTTCAAGGGTGTCAATCTGCACGCTTCCCGCTTCGTGCTTTGCAAAACCTAGGTTAAACCTCACTACAAGAAAGAGCTGAAGAAAAGCTTCTAAAACAACCAAGGACACCTATTTCACTACATGAGGAGAGACTATTGGCAATCCCAATGTTGCCACCCAAAAGTTTGCTATTCATGTGGGCGATCAGGGTACCTTGCCAAGAGTTGTATATGAAGCTCAAGGACGCCTTACCCCATACAATCCATGATCACCTAGCTTTCCCCCTAGCAATGAGAAATGAGTTTGTGTGGGTGGCATAGAATTAAATGTCCGATTTCGATGCTGTATCAGAAGGACCAAAAACAGAAATGTACATAAATTTTGACAAAAATTTGACACAGCCTTGATGATTTCGACGCCAATATGAGAGAATTAAATCATGTAAATTTACCACTTCGATCAAAATGCCAAGATCTACTCAAATATGCAACAAAATTTTGTATTGGATATGGGGGGGTACCCCACATTTGTAAGTGAAGGAAGTTGAACAATTAAGACAGAACGTCGATGGTAATTTCAATGGTAAATTGAAGGACTTCAGTTATGAAATTATGCAAACACAATGTTTAGGCATAAACACACTAGACTATATAATAAATTTATATGTTTAGTGGTCATGGTGGGATCCATGTCTTGATGAGTGATTGCACAAATGAACAAAAATGTCAGTCTGTTAGAATGCTATTGAAATAAGTTACAACTTAGAATTTAAAACTTGTAGTTGCAAGTTACAAACTAACAAATTACAACTTGTATAAATTAAGTCTCAGCAATTAATTAGGTTAATTGGGATAGTAGATATAAGAAGAAACATTCCCAAAATAGCCTTTCAATCCATTTTATGTATAAATACAAACCATGTGCCATAATTTCAAATTTATTGTAGATCTACATACTTGAGACCGTTAGCTTATAGATATACAAGTTTTGTTTGTAGATCATGTGATTTTCAAAAGATCTAGCACTAAGAGCTTTGTCATTTTTGGAGTATTTCATTAGATATTATAAATGATAGTAGGAATAGGAGGTATAGATGGGCTAGGGGTAGGGAAACATACCTTATGATTAAGAAAAATAGCCTCACGAAGCAATACATTCAAAGAAATTCGCTAAAATACCCAAGATGTAGTAGCAGCCTTAGGAACAAATTTCTCAAAATTTGAGTTCTGATTGTATATCATTTCTCAAAAGTATGGCTCAAACTGATTACCTCCTTACGAGGCGGGTGGATCGTAATATGTGCAAGGATTGTAAAGTGATTCCTGGCGAAGAACTCACGACCCAACATTGGTTGGTGGTTTTGGACATTAACATGAAGATCAATAAAGGCAATCATAACAGAAATCAAGATACCAGGATCAAGTGGTGGAATCTAAAGGAGAAAAGAAATTGACTTTTCATGTTAAACTCCTCAAGGAGGGAACTTGGAACCTAGAGTCTGATTTGAACACTATGTGGCATAACATGAGCTCCTGCATAACAAAAATTTCCAAAGAGGTTGTGGGGGAGTCCAAAGGTTGTGGGCCTCCACAGAAAGAGACTTGGTGGTGGAATGATGAAGTACAAAAGGCTATTAAACTGAAAAGGGAGATCTATAGGTGCTTGCCCAAATCTCGAGATGATGCAACGTTCTAAAGATACAAGAAAGCAAAGAAAGAAGCTAAAAAGGTTGTTCGGGAGGCAAGGTCTAGATACTTTGATGATATTTATAAGAAACTGGACACAAGAGGGGGAAAAGATATATATAAAATAGCTCGTATAAGAGAGGAAAGGAAGAGACTTGAGTCAAGTGAAATGCATTAATAATGAAGATGGCAGAGTGTCGGCGAAGGACGATGATGTCAAGAACTAGTTGAGAAATTACTTCCATACGCTTTTCAATGGAGATATTGCAAATAATGTTAGAGACTCGTGTGACATGAATACAAGAGATATCATTTACACACGACGAGTTTCACCATTTGAGGTCAAGAATGCTTTGAAAAAGATGAAAATGAGAAAGACATGTTGACCAGATGATATTCCCATTGATGTATGGAAGAGTATGGGGGATGGAGTTATGTGGTTAACAAAGTTCTTTAACAAGATCATGAAGACCAAGAAGATGTCGGATGAGTGGAGAAATAGTACTATAGTCCCTATCTACAAGAACAAAGGTGATGTTCAGAGCTGCACAAACTACAGAGGTATCAAGTTGATGAGTCACACAATGAAGCTTTGGGAGAGGATTATTGAGCAGAGTCTTAGATCTATAACGCAGATATCAAACAACCAATTTGGTTTCATGCCTGGAAGATCAACAACAAATGCTATTTTTCTGATTAGGAGGCTTATGGAGAAGTATATAGAAAGCAAAAGAGATCTTCATATGGTGTTTATTGATTTGGAAAAGGCTTATGATCGAATACCTAAAGAAGTGTTGTGGATGGTTTTGAAGAAAAAGGGTGTGCCAATCCAATACATTGACTTGATCGAAGACATGTATGATAGCTCTACTGCTAGTGTGAAGACTCCTGGAGGAGAGACACCAACTTTTCCTATCACAGTTGGGGTACACCAAGGATCCACACTTAGCCCATATCTGTTCGTTCTTGCTATGGATGAGTTGACAAAGAACGTTCATGATGATATTTCTTGGTGTATGTTATTTGTTGCTGATATTGTTTTGATTGAGAAAACTAAAGATAGATTGAATGATAAAGTTGAATGTTGGAAAAATGCATTGGAATCAAATGGATTGATGATTAGCAGGAGCAAAACTGAGTATATGCATTGCAATTTCAGCCAATCTCGCAGTGTGAATGATGGAGCCAAGTTGGACAAAGTAGATATATCAAAATGTGATAAAGTTCGTTACTTGGGTTCTATTATTCAAATAGATGGGGATGTTCAAAATGACGTTTGTCACAAGATCACTGCAGGATGGTTGAAATGGAGGAGTGCAACTGGAGTTTTATGTGACCGAAAGATCCCTCTCAGCTTAAAAAGTAAGTTTTATAGAAGAGCTAGACGACCTGCCATGTCCTACGGGAGTGAATGTTGGGCGGTGAAGAAACAAGGTCTCAACAAGATGAATGTGGATGAAATGCGTATGCTGAGATGGATGTGTGGGAAGACAAGAATAGATCGTCTGAGAAATGATTATATCAGGAATAAGGTGGGGGTGGCGAGCATTGAGGACAAGTTGCGCGAGGGCCGACTCAGATAGTACAAACATTAAACACTAGATTATTGGCAATATGGATTGCAACGTGGTCGTCACCGTACAAAACAGCTGGAGTTTGAGTAGAAATATTGAACTCGTTCAAAATGGATTGTGCCCATTGTAAATGATAGCACACATGAACCATAGCTGATATTTGGCTTCAATACCGGAGCGAGCAACCGTAGATTGTTGCTTCTGCCGGCCCCAGGGTGGTTTCCTAACATGATGCTGTAGTCTATTTGGAACTACAATCTTGAGCATCACCTGTCCAATCTGCATTTGTATATCCAGAAATCGTAATTATCTTCTACTTAGGACAACTATAGAATAGTAATATTCCTGGACTGCTCTTGAGGCAGCGTAAGACCCGTTGAATGTTACACCAATGAGCTTGAAGTGGCACTCATGTTGGGTTGACTACTCCAACTACATAAGTTGATGTCAGGTCGAGTGATTGTCCGATATTTCAATTTGCAACTACTCAACGATGCTTTTTTTTGGACCAGGAAAGAGCTCCTGCTCATGTGGTACCTTTGTTTGGTAGTCCACCAAAGTAGAGAGTGGTTTGGCATCTTTCATCCAAAGTCTGACGAAGTTCGAATACATGATGTTGTTGAGATCGAGGGATAAGATATCATCAAAATTGCCAAAATTTGCTTAAACATTTAATTTCGACGCCATAGGATACGATATTATGCCGGCATATCAATAGGATCGCATATTTTATGATGTGCAGTTTTACCACAAGAGAAATTGTCCCAAGGTGATTAACGCTAAGTTTATCCATTTTCACGTGCAATAGTACTCACTCGCAAGAGGACAAATCTTATTGCCTTATTAGCTATAATATCGAACCCATGAGACAACCTTTTTTAAAAATCTTTATTAAATCCAAGGAACTGAGATTAATGTTTAGAAAATGGTTGGCTGATCGATTGGTTAAACTAATTACAAGCAATTTGAAAAGAAGTAAAAAGATGATTGAATCAACTATAAGGTCACCAGGGCATTATAGATTTCACTATCGTCGCCTATGTAATTAATCTAATAATTACAACTTCCTCAATTATGGCTAATTAGATTAAGACTATGAATTTACATCCTTTCAGAATACGAATTGCACAAGGACCGGTTTCCCATGGGCTCGAGGTCTCGTTGCCACAGATCATTAACAAATCATCCTACAAAACCTGGTCTGTGATCTCATTCGGGTTTCAACACATCCAATCGATAATCGAATCCTAGATTTCACGGTATCTACGTTTAGGATTGTATTCAACATGAAAATTGATTGTAAATCCAAGAACACACAATAAACGATTAGAAAGCAATCTAAATATCCAAAAAGAGACAAGTTTGATAACAACTAGAATAAAATACGGACGACGAGGCTACTCCACGTGCCCCAACGAGGGAACTACTCGCTCATGTTCATGGAAATAACACAGATACACGAAGAAGAAGAAAGAGTCATGTCATAGAAGACTGAAGAATATGAGGCCAGTGGTCTTCGACAACTGATCCTTGCTTTAGCAACAACAGATTCAATGATATCCACCAAAAAGACGACGTTCCACCCTCTCTTCTCGTCTCCTTGCCTTAAAAACAGATTAGAACAGAGAGTAATTGACCCCCTTGTCATTAGGGTACTCTTTTCTCATAGATAGAGAGCCTCCGATCCCACAAAATCTATCTTTGGGCGGGGCCGATAACACCTTTCCAAATCGGTCTGTGCCGCACCATTCGACCCACCAGTGATGATGGGTCGAGTGACCCGCTTTTAAGTGGATGCAATGCTCAGATTCTAGTCGACCGACTCATTGCATAATTCAGTCGGCTGGCTTCTGATTGCTTGCTTTGGCTGGAAGGTCGGTCGACTGACTGGTATGGCTGACCTATCAGTTGGCTAGTGATGAGTGTCTCTGAAGATTTCTCAGTCGATTGACCTGCTGGGTCATTCGATCGATTGCCATGACTAGGTGAAGAGATACTAATGTTGGGTGAGGCGACTGGGGTGACCAGTCGATCGACCAGTGGATCACATGGAAGTCTAAAACACCGTGAGTTTTCGTCCCAATGCGGTCGATCGTTTCACTTGGTGAGTCGATCAACTCACTTGTTGCTTGAGGGACTCCTGTGTGCCTCCTAAATTGTGGCCGATGTTGTCTTTGAGTCTTCAATCACTTCCAACCATGGAAGGTGCGATGTCGTATGGGTCAAACTGACTCTCTTGAGCTGGACCCTATAAAAAGCGAGAATTTCTATTAAAAAGCTTAACTTGAGAATAAAAGCAATGTAGACTAATTCATGCCAGAAAAGGGGAAAGATGCAAAGCAAAAAAAATGGGATGAATATGCATTCATCAATTTTGATATTACTGATGGTATACAGTTTGTCAGATTTTGTCAAATACCACCACATTTTGGAAAATACTGTCAAATTTTGATGAAATTTATCGGTATTACTGACTAAAATATCGGTTTTTGCGTGTTTGAGCCTGCTTTTGTTGTTTGAGCGGAGAAAAGGGGGGAGCAAGGGGGACTCTGGCAATTGGAGTTCTAATAGGTCTCACTCCAAGGTATTTTTATATATTTTCTACCATATCTGTGGTTTACACCTCATCTATCTTAATTAAAATATCAATGCACCCAATAAATCCTTAAAATGGCAAAGATCCCCCAATTTAGTCATCTTACTCAACTTCCTTCACGCTCATGAAGTCAATTGCCTAGGTCCATCTTTGAGTTTTTGAAAAGCAAGAGAAATCCCTGGTGGCATTTCTTTTAGATTCTAATAAGATGCATACAAATACATGGGCCTATGTTTGTAGAAATTATATGCGCTGAGTAAAAGTATGTTATCACATCAAGCATCTCATGTTGAGCAACAACCACCAATAAAGGGAGGTCATATACCCGCATCCACCATGCTATTTGAACTTTGACTATAATTAAAATCAACTTGAACTGATGTATATCAATTACCTGCATGTAGCAGACTAAATATTTAATAATATTAATATTTTCCCTCTGCCTTCCTTCAGAATTGACACTCTTTTCTCAAAGAAAATACATAACCCCCTTGTATATTCAATATATGACATTATTGCATTTGCGTGTATTTGATATTATGGATTGTGCAAGCAAAATTCGATAACATAATTCCTAATTTTTCATCAATATCCCTCATCAAAATCCCCAAGAAACAACCAACACATGAGGGAGCCCCACACATATCCGACATACATTTGTATTGCTTAAATTGATGCAATTAGATGTCGAGTTATAGTTGTAAAATTTCATTAAAATTTTGGCATCGAAGCAACCATGATTGCATTTGTTGAAATTCTCTCCAGTATACGAGTAAATACGTATTTCTACGTTGAAATGGTGTCGGTATCAGATACCTCGTTCCTTGGTTGGGATAAGCTGATCCATGTGGTGCAACGAAGGGCCTCTATGCCAAGAAAGTACTGTAGACTTCCGAAATCCTCCATTAAAATGAGCTTGTCTAGATCGTTTCAGGTTGGAGATGCTGCTTGTGTCATCACAAGTGATCACGATGCCATCCAAATACAATATGGAGGATGTGTCCTTATGAAGATCGAGAAGAGAAGGGTGTGATCCTTAGAAGATCTCTAATATCCAACTTCTCAAAGACCGTGCTTAGTTTATTGAACTAGACTCCCAAACATTCCTTAAGGTCGTACACGAAACGACGGAGATGACATACCTTGTGAGAAGATTCCCCCTTAGCAAGAAAGCCAGGAGATACATATGTGAACAGAAGTAATCCTTTCACTTGAGAAAAGGTTTCAAAATAGTGGCTAGTCAAGATGTGCCGCCACGGAGATTAGGATGTGAACAAAAGTAATCCTTGTAAATGAAAAGCATTCTTGATATCCCTCTGAAATAGTGGCTAGTCAAAATGGGTCGCCATGGAGATTAGCATGTGAACATAAGTAATCATTACCATTGGAGAAAAGGTTTCGATATAGTCCATGCCAAATGTTCGAGTAAAACCTTTAGGCTTCGATTGGTTTGTCGTAATTGGTCCGGAAAACTTATGGAGTTCCTTGAGTAGTTTTTCATGATTGGTTTAAAGTAAGTGTTGAAACTTGAGTTCCGTGACTTCCGGTGAGTTATAAACTTACTTACAAAACACAGTTCCTGAGTTCTCTCTTAAAAAGAATGAAAAATGAGTTCTGGGAGAAGTAACAACATTTTTTATACAATTATATTCTTCATTCGTTATAAGTGACATGTAAAAGATTTATGACTAGAAATATTAGCGGTGTGGATATAGTTCATTGCTAAAATCACAACATAATATGACAAAATATCATACACTATAATCGCACTATGTAAAATATTTTACACTATAACCACTATTATCAGTACGATCTACAAAATAAAAAATAAAAACATCATGACCCCCCCCCCCGCACCATGTGAATATAATGTGATTTATGTAATATATTTTTATTTTTCATGTTTAAACAATATGATGTGAAAAATGATAATCAACTGTAACCATACACGAATGATATAGTAAAAGTTCCCTACATAAATAATGTAAAAATTAATATTCTACATTGCGTTAAACAATGAACCAAAACTTATATTTACAAGCACATGAAATGCGGATATTATTACAATACTTTGTATACACAAAGTGAAATAAAAATATTATGATGTGATTTTAATCATAATATTTTTATTAAGATTATAATTGTACCATAATAAAATATTTTCAAAGGAGCGATATCTGCACCATAATCACTTGTTGTGGTTATTATGATTTAAGAATATTATGATTTTGTACATATATTATTCTTTTTTTTGCCTTTGTCATCCTCAATTATTTATATCATATAATAAAAATTAATAATATTTTTAATGATTTTCATATTTACACTTACAACAAACCAATCACATGGAAGTCAATGAATCTTAAGTTCCAGAAACTGAACTAGAGTTCCCAGAAAATGAGTTCCACGGAACTCATGACCATGAAACTAAATGTCGTCGACATGGGGCGAAATTTTGTCGATAATGTCGATGTCGACGGTCGGCGACGTCGAATTCATGTAAACATCTTTATTCTACAATATCCTCAAAATTTCGTCGAAGTTGTCGACATTTCTCCATATGTCAGCGAAGTTGACCCAAGTCCATATAAAAATTCCACAATGTCCTCGACATTTATCGAAGTCGTTGAAGTTGGCGACATTTTTCTGGTATTTTGTGGAGTTGGCTGTGTGAGGGGGAAAAAGTGTTGGAGCTTGAGGTAAGATGATTTTGATGTTATCTTTTACTATTCTAAGCTAATAGTAATAGACCGACCCTCTCCCTGCTAAATCTACCATAGATTTACACTATTTTTATGTAGTTTGTTTATTGTCACAAACTTTATATATGGAAGAACTTCGTAGTTCGAAGACGACTGTATGTAAGCAGGCATTTATCTACATATGTAAACTTGTATGGATGGCTATATGTAAACATATATTGTGTTTTTTAGCTAGAATTGATGAAATCTGTCGATTTTCATCACAAAATGGCTATTTTTAGCTTAATTTTTGTCGAAGTTGCATCAAAGTTTGGTTGTAAAAATCCTCGACATTTCCACAAACTTCCATGTCCACACCTGTCGAAGTCGGCTCGAAGTCGAAGTCTTGTTCCATGCTCATGACTTACACCAAACCAATAGGAGCCTTGGCAACCACCCGTGCCTTTAGGCGCTCGATACGGAACGACATTTGACAGAGAATACCCACCAATAACCAACAATGTTCTAGCTAGGTGGAGGATCAACTTGGTCCCATGTGCCATTGTCGCGTAGAGCCTCCTCATCCATCGTAGCAACTTTCCATATAGGATGTTGGAGATCATTTGTCGGATGTTTGGGAATAGAGGTGGTATCCAAAGCTGTGGCAAAAGCATAATCGGAAGGAGAGAGGCGATCTAGGCAACAAGTGTCAGAGATGGGATGCTTGATGATGCGACAATGTATACCTCTGCGAAGCGCCACCGGTAAGTCAGGTTGTGTTGGAATAGACAAAGATGAAGGGGCCTTCACGTCAAATTCTGTGTGCTGATAATAGACATGAGAGAAGAACTACGGTGGCGTAGAAGATGGTGATGGTGAGGGTGGAAGAAAGGGATCTAGAAGTCGGACTATCTGATCAGTATTCTTCAGGGAAGGTGACAACGGTAAAACTTATCCTCGTGGAAAGTGACATCAGCCAAAATGTAGATGCGAGTGGGTGCAGTTTAAAGGCACTGTACCCCCTTTGAGAGTGAATGTATGCTAGAAAAACTGTTTTAATCGCTTGGAGGGAAAGTTTGACCTTGGGATTAAGGCTATTAGAAAAGGTGACAACCAAAAACCTAAGGAGATAAAGGAAACAGTTGTTTATATGGATAGAGAATAAAACAAACGAGTTTTCTTTTTGAATACGCCTAGATCAAAGTTGTTGGATAACTATTACTATAGGGTTGATCCCAGTCAGGCAGATCAAATTTAAGAGAAGTAGAGGGAAAATCACTATTAAATATCCTTAAGCATAACAACACCAGCTTGAAACCAAGGGGCAAAAGAACATTACCTTGTCTGCTCTGGAAAGCGACCAGTCGGATGACTAAAATCTGGGTGAGAGATTGCAAATGAGTGTGACTCCCATTTTTGATGCCGAAACACCACCCAAGAGACACTAAATAACCATCTCGACCTGAAAGCATTAGATGGACAATTCCTCAAGCACTTGCTAGGGAGCCACTACCGGTGTAGTAGCAAGCACATGGTGGTGTGAATGGCGCCATCATCCTACACAGGCAAACTAATAGTTTGTGAAAACCATGCAGTGGATATATAGCTAGCTTGGTCCCCAATGGTAGGCACACCATCTAGAGATTCGCCAGTTCTGCATGATTTTTGGAACTGTTAATATATTTCTTCACATTTTATGTGATCTTTTGATTGATCTGAAAAAGAGAAGATTCTTTTAGCTGTTTTTTATGGAACATGGACTTCATATACATGTATTGGGTATTGCATGTACTCTTGCTTATGTATATGTATACAATATATTGGATGTACACGTGTTACATGAATACATCGAATCATATATGCAAGTATACTGCCTATGAGAGATAGCACGGTTGACGAATCAAGGTGTTCCTTAATGTAGGGACCCAATTATGGATTTTTAGCACCAGTCATGTATCATGTCTTTGTATATCTTAAGACTTTTTGTTGTTCTAACATCTTTTTTATATGGACTTCTGCAGTTGAGAATTTCTGAAACATTATGTAAAAATAAACTGCGTAAATAATTTGTTTAGTTGCTCGGTCCTACTTAATCAACTTGTGTTTGACTATTATATAGTGTATTTCTTCAGGGCGATTATCTTTGTTGCAGATGGACTTTAGCTCCGATTTTTGCAAATGTATGTTGATTTCTTTCTGGGCACACTTTGGTATGAAACAATTCCGGTGGGTGGTTGGTGAAAGCTGAGAAGACTATTTTTCCAGTGACTGCTTCAGAAATTTGAAATTAAAGTCACCTAGTATATTAAAAAATGTGTACTATTCAGCTCAGTTGGAATTTTTAGGTGTTTTCTTAGAGCTGATCAATTAGTCACTGTCCAGTCGGCTGTGTTTTTTAACCTAGCACAAATGAGCTGCTGTCTTGTAAGAGAATGTACTACGGTTGTATTCTTTTCCTTGGTATGCCTAATAATATGCAGGTTATGAATCACAATTGCTTTGTGCTTGATTAGTCTATGCGATCCATAGTCCCTTACGCTAAGTTGTTTTTACTCCTTAGTCCTTACCCTAGGTTTTTTTAACTGAACTGCCATGTTTCCTATTGGGCGGTTTCAATAGTATCTCCCGATGTCCAGTTGAAGCTGACGTGTATTGTCGTGTTTGTCGCTGGAGCACTTGCAATAATGTTTTTACATTGGTTTGGAAATCTAGTTAACAAAAGGAAAATCTGGCTAGGAGCTTCCCGTTTTAGATTGTTGTCCATCTAAATATATATAGGCACGTCTTGGGTTGAAAACGGGGTTAATAATGCTAAAACAAAGATGGTTATTCCTATGCATCTCAGCTTGTGCTAGGTTAAAAATAGTAGTTGGGTATGATGAGAGTCATGCACCCACTGCAGCAAATTTTTTCCCACCTTATACAACTAAATTGATATTATAGGCCTATCAGTAAGCAAGACTAGAAAAATGCATTGACATGCTCAAGTGAGTTAATTGCAAAACTAAGATGATATGATTTTTTCTTGTGCTCACTTGGTGTAAGGAACATGTATTTCATGTATTGAGGATAATGTACCCATGCCTCTAAAATAAATGGTTATATGTGAAAAGTGATTCAATAGTAACATCATTCATCATAGGCTTACCCTTTGTCTATCTAAAGGATATCTACTTAGCTAGAAAGTATGTGCTCTAGACCTTTCTCATTTATTATTTCGAGTGACAATTGGAATGCCAACATAGTACAGTTCCTATAGGGCCATACACACAAAGTTATCTCGAATACGGGATGTGAGGGGATTTATATTAAGTATTACAATTATCCTAAGGGCTTGAAATTTAATTTCAAGGAACCCAAGTATAATACCTCGACCATGCATTTTTGGAGTGTTTATTTCATCGAACCATACCCGAGCAAATGGTTACAAAACCTATCATCACGAGGGACCCTCATAATGTGCCTGTGGCAACCATAGGTGTTAATGGGGTGATCAACTACATCACCATGTCCTAATCCAAAGTAGCTATAGGTAATCCTAACCTCTCCTTTCACCTATATATATGCTATGAGGAATAATAATGATGGCCAACATATTCATTTCTTCACCTATTCCCTTCAAGGTATAAGAAACCATAGAATAGTTATCTCTCTCTCTCTCTCTCTATATATATATATATATATATATATATATATATATATATATATATATATATATATATATATATATATATATATATATATATATATGGCAACGATCCAGTGAGAAACATATCTGGTGAGAGCATGAGAGGCATTTAAATAACTCTTCACATAGATCAATTTTTCATAATCCAATCATACAGATTACAAGTATACCTTAATATCTACATTGCTATAAAATTTTATCACCATCCAATTTGTAGATCATTCACAACAACCATATATTTTTCGACACTCTATATTGAATTTCAGGCTAACCGTTGGATGTAAAAAGTGTATATTGTACATGTGGACATGTAAACAATCTCTGATTGCAATGATTTTTTGCGACAAGGTAAATGAAATGATGCTTTTTCCATCTATACGGTTGGATTTTAAAAAATAGTTATTAATTTGTAGTTATTCAAATGGCTCTCATGCTCTCATTGTAGGATGTTTCTCACTGGATTGCTACCCTATATATATATATAGTCAGGTTAGAATACACTCGAGTGTATTGAGAGCAGAATACACTCAAGTAATTTTTCATGATGCAATATTTTGTTCAAAAATCTAATCCGTTGATCTTCTTAATCATCTTGTGAATAACTCATATAAAAAATTTGAGCATATTTGGATATTTATAGGTCATGTTATAAAGACCACAAAAATTATGCTTTTCAAATTAGTTTCGTGCGTCGATTTTGTTGCCCTCGGATGAGTGTCCTACACTCATCCAAATGGACTCAAAATTTATATGTAGCCTAATTCTAGTATGACAGTGAAGATTAATGGTTTACATCTTGCAAAAAGCAGTCTTGATATGCAAACACACTTGAGTGTATACGTGCGATCTGTACACTTAAGTATATTCTAGCTTGACTCTCTCTCTCTCTCTCTCTATATATATATATATATATATATATATATATATATATATATATATATATATATATATATATATATATATATATATATATATATATATGAGATTTATTTGTTACCTGTCTGGGTAGCCTGATTTTTTGCTACCCGTACATCTAAAAATGTAACTATATGGTACACAAAAATAACTCTAAGATCAAAAGAGTAACTGTATTGATAAAAAAGTAACTATATGACTAAAAAAGTAACTGTGTAGAAAATATGCAGTTAGTAAATACATGGACGTATTTTTTGATTTTGATGGGGCAAATGATATTATTTTTGGATTAATTTTTTTGGGATGCTAGATAAAATGCTCCTCTACAATTGCGATTTTTTTTAAAAGTGATAAGAAGGCTGTGCGGGCAGCTACCCACACGAGTATTAAAGATGAGCCCATATAAATATAAATATAAATATAAATATAAATATAAATATAAATATATATATATATATATATATATATAAATATATAATTATAAATATAAATATAAATATAAATATAAATATAAATATAAATATGGTAGTGATCTAGTGAGAAACATTCTATGGTGAGAGCATGAGAGGCATTTGAATAACTATAAAGTTGTAGCTTATTTTCAATATCCAACCTTATGGATGGGAATAACATCATTACATGTACCTTCACATGAAAAATCATCACAATCGGATATCTTTTACAATATACACATTTTACATCCAACAGTCAGCCTAAAACTCAATATTGAGCGTTGAAAAGGATTTGCTTGCTGTACGTGCAATACAAGTCCTATGATGATGAAATTTTGTGGGAAGGTAATTAATATGGTGTATTTTTAATCCATACGGCTAGATTATGAAAATTTGATCATTGCGCAAAGTTATTTAAATGACTCTCATGCTCTCACCAAGATATGTTTCTCACTAGATCATTGTCATATATATAAATATAAATATAAATATAAAAATATATAAATATAAATATAAATATAAATAAATAAATATATATATATATATATATATATATATATATAGAGAGAGAGAGAGAGGAGGCTAACATCTCAGATCAAGTTTGAATGCTCAATGGACATTTAAGGGCATGCACATTCTATGAACACTTTTTTGACATATGATCAACCACCAATACAAAGTGTGAGGCAAGGCATCTCCTCTGTAGAACGGAAGAATCCAAAAAATCTATGCAAAAAAATATCATCTCGTAAAAATTCTTAGAAGAAGCATGGCCTTTGACTCCAACACAATCAACTTAGACCCACACTCAAAGAATCACATAGTTCTTGAGATCACTGCTCACCAAAGTCTAGTATCTTCATACCCAGGACAACCCACATGTGCAACCTTCTATAAACGAATCCACATAATATCCCAAGAAATCCATGTTACACAATAAATGAATCCACATAATATCTAGATGCCCACAATTTACTTAGTTTATGTCTACACAAATCTTTATGCTTAAATGAGATGGTCAAGATCTCCAAGTTGCCAATAATCGTAAGATCCAAAGATATCAATAAGTTGAGACTATATCAAATGATCAAATCTAGTGAATTGGGTTGCACATACTAACTATTTTGGTTTCAAATCGGTCTTGGAACTTTCAATGATAAGGTAAAATCTCATCTCCTTAACATGTAAAAATGATAATTACATGATTTTTACCAAGGATTAATGAGGAAAATTTACTTTTTCTACATTAAACCCACCATTAGTATGAAATACTTGTAATGCTCTTATAAGGTTTTTGATTTTATATTTAACTGTTTGTCATTTGAATATTTTATAAAAATTCATATTTTATAAAAGTTGTTAATGTCCATATCAAATTTAATATATATACCCCCATTATGCCACTTCTATCATATAAGACATACTATAAGTACATATGTTAATCCAAACAATGACCTCGAACTAGTCTTATATTTTATGATTGTGTGGTTTGTGTGATGTGCCTTATTTTTCTTATATATGTAAAATCTATATGTGAACCTTTCTTGATATGTAATTCAAGGTTTGTTATTACATATTATGTGGTAGCAACAACATATATCATATGTATTCACATATGAGTCTTAAGAGAGAGGATTGTAGAACAATCATCAAGTGGGATGGATCATCTATGAATCTTACTTGCATATTTTTCATGCTTATGCATCTTTCTTCCCTTGTGTGTGCCTATGATTACATAATTCCAAAATGACCATAACCATTCCATTATCTTGATTATAATAATCACATTTAATATTTATCACTCTAGTGCTTCATTTGATATGTGATACAGGGATGAGATGATATGCTTATGTATAAAAGGAATTTGTTCATTAGTTGACTAAATTAAGATGTCTTCCATAATACAATGGACTTCAAGGAATATTTTGTATGAATGGATTTATCAAATAGGGATGTAAAGTCTATCTTAGTGAGGTGTAGATGAATGTTAGGGTATACTGAAGTAGTATTTTCTAATACCATCGATTGGGTTTTGCTTAAGTAGGTAATATTAATTACTAGAAATGCCTAGATGAATGCGTGCGTGGGCTCCATGTGGTGAGATTCGATTATTTGTGTCATATATCTAAGGATTGCATATGATGTAATAATAATGCTACTACCTAAATAGTAGAGTTGTGGACTATCAAGCAAGATGACTCATGACTACTTGAAATATAAATTTTGTCCGACTAGAATGATATTCTTTGTAAATTTATTGATAATATTAGAGATATTAAATTGAACATATAGTTGGTGAATTTTTAACTAAAACACCAATAAAATGACTATTTTATTGGAAAATCTAGGTAAATATATTTCCAAATCCCAAAAGAGAATTAAATGACTATTTTAACGAATAAAAATTACAACTTCTATGTTTTATTTTGTAGATTAATTTTCAAACAATTAGTAAAGACCCAATCTTTATTATCATTTTTTATAAATTTATATCATAAAATATAAATATGTTTATTGATTTGTATAATTTTCTCAGAGTACGTGGTGTTCTTTTAAAATATTCATATAAATTGAATACTAGTAAATAAATTTTGTGTAATTAATCTTCATCTCTAATAGAGAGCATCTCTTGTAATCTCTTCTAGGCCTTCATTTGATCATCTATATATAAATTTATAGAGGGAATGAAACCACACATAGACCCCAATAAGCGAAGATCGGTCAGTCAAATGACCAGTACAAAATCAACATTTAAAAAGTCAAAGTATGAACCCAAATACAAAGGATTTTTTATGAAAAAAATGTGAACATCTATATAATGTAGACACGTATCAAATAGAAACATGGGTTTCGATATCAGTAGGATCCAATATCGAATCTTGATAGTAGTTGTTCAACATTTTTAAATGGATAGCACATGTTAATATCTATTTTTCTGGGAAAGTCACATATTCTCTCCCATGGAAAACAACAATGCACCAACTAGTTCCCAGTATACTTGAGAGATATATCTTTTAACTCTACATGGAGGTGTGGAAGTATAAATCTACTAAACTAATAAGCAGTAGCATGCCCTTTTTTGATGTTTAAACAACGTACTGCTACTTTTAGAAATAATTATTGGTGGCCATTCAAAGAGGAAGACTAAAGTTGTAAATCAACTCCTTATTTACCCATAAAATTATATATATTTACCTGCATACTATCATGTTAGGAGGATGTGAGCTTTGATAATCTATCTTCTTGGTATGTATAAAGACTTACTAACGTAACTTAAACAAACTACATACATCTGGTCTACTTGTACTGATATAATATATTTATCCAACTAAGCGACAATGTAGGTCGATAACGGGATACATAATTATTTTTATTCAAGAATGTACTAATGTAAGTCATGCACATGATTACAAAAGTATTCATGATGTAATATGCTCATGGATTGTGTAGAATTTTATTTTTTATATTGTTCTTAAATAAATTTTAGAGCAATGGAAATATCATGGAACAATAATATTTGATTACGTTGTTGCTACTATTAGTATTACGAAATGGTGCGTAATACAAATTTAATAATAAAATACAAATCAGAAGTGAACAATAAGTCTAGTGACATATCTTGTCTCTGTGATAGTTTTCTTTTAAAATTAACATGTAGACAGTTCACGTGGAGGAGCACTTCTAGTTTCAAGATCAGTAGATAGTCATATTTGATTTCTTCTTGAATCCTATCTAACACCAAGCCATATGACTTCTGGATCTACAATGTAGGCAGTGGCCCACGGTGTGAATGTAACATGATTGCAGTGGCCCTCAGGATTGTCATCCTGTTTAACAGTCTCGGGGTAGGTTGAGAAGGAAAACTTTGTAGCATAAGAGATAGGAAAATATGGTCTGAATATTATCTGTCTTGGGGTGGAAGCAACGATTGACAGTGTGGTTGGTGTTTATGGAATTCGTTGTCGAGTGTGTGTATAAAATTAGTAGAGGGAGGGAGTCCTTTCTTAGTAAGTGGCATGAGCTTAGATGGAAATAAAGGAGCCATGCAGTTGTTTCCGTAATGGGCGCTCACTGGATTCATTAAACAACTAACAAAAATCAAATAGTTAATTAAGTTTGTAGCGGTTAACATTTCATCTTATTACCTTAATTGGTTATTATGACCCCCAACCAAGATTTTATAGCTCCTAAAGGGCAAGTCAAACACTATCAAAATGCCAGTTTGGATATTCTATCTTTGTTAACTACTAGTAAATGATTTTTTTATTTTATTTTTGAATGATTCAAAAGTCAATAATTTTTAAAAAGTGACTTAGGAAAAAGTAAAGTTTAAACAAGTTAAAGATACAAATTTCAAGTACTTCTAAAATGATGTCAACATATCCAAAGAGTAGAAAAAGTTAACAAATGAGGATCAAATGAGGGACTGAGAGGTTGATTGAAAGAGTCTGAGAATGCGATAAGATTGAGAAAGAAGGTAACATATGGATGTATTGTATGAATGTTTTGTAATGAAAATTTTACTTTATCTTCTTATTAGGTTGAACAAAGTGACATACAACAACTGCTTATCTTATAACACTTAGAATACTTTCTATAGGTGAATTTGTGGTTTAATTAGTACTAACATCTACGCTCATTAATAATCATCATTGTAAGAAAGAAAAAAAATGGTAGGACATCTAATTATCTATCAGTATGATTCTTTGGTAGCATGAAACTGATAGATGTATTAATTCTAAGAGACTATGGGAATGAATTTGGTTTCAATGTCAAATGAGAATTGGAAGACCTTCTTATTCAGTCAACCTCACAACCATGACCATATAATTTCCAAGTACTACTTACTAATTTACACCTATGCTCTCTGTTGAAAGGAATATGAAAAGAAGATTATGTATACCAATGGTTGTGGTTTCTATACCTTATTTATTATTATATCAGGATGTAAATACATTGGATTTTTCAAATTAATTATTGGCCAATAATTGTTATATGCATCCATTCTTTCATTGTCTACTTTTTAATAGAAACACATCTATACCAACTTACTATGTTCTTATATAATGAAACACGATTCCTACATTTTGTTAAAATGATTGTTAACAGGAACACCCTTTAGTCTTCTAGCTTGATATATAAGTGATTTTCGATTAGTTTTATTTTATCTTAATTATTTCTCTTTGGGATGACTTTTCATATTTATTCTTTTTGTCTCACTCATTCATGTCATTGTTAATAATTCAATACTCAGCCATGTATATGACGGTGTAACATACTCAATTCCAAGCACATAGGCTAATCCTCCATTCTTCTAGGCCCCTATTTGACTATGTCGATATCCAATCTCCCTCTCCCCCTTTCCAGTTAACTACCTTTTAATATATATATTTCATTATGTTAGCATAGACCAAACGATATTAAGATCTGATAACCCTAATTAACTCATTAGAATCACATGAACATGAAATCTTAGAATGTGATAACCCTAATACTTAAAGTATGGGAATTAGTGGATACTAATAGTAAACTATTGCCTCAACCATTATTTAATATCCTAGAATAATTATGGTATTAGAGTGAGGAATGTGAAAATGATGTAAGAGGATTCACCCTATTTTTCTATTAGGTTAAGCTAATGACCCTAATTAAGGTGACTAATGTATTAGGACTAAATGGAAACACAAACAATCTCACAATGCAAATCTAAGTCCAAATTCATATTCCTTATACAAAAATTGGCTAACCTACCAATTGTGGGTTTAATTGGGTATTAAATACACCCTAATAATGGATTAATAGGTAGGTATATAAGTTGAGTTGATTTATTCTTCTAAATTTGATGTCACATATTATTTCCTTTCTATCTTTGAAGTCATGAATCAATCTGTCATGCGGTCCTGTTATGGGGACGGGTAGCTGGGAGATGGACCGTGTCGTCACCTACCTCCAATTTTCTCGTGCGTGGATGACATTCTACACCATGAGCTTCCTCACAAGCTTCCATCCTCTACAGTCACTCAATCTCTATTTTTTCTTTGCTAACAAACTCCATGCGTATTTCTGAGTCTAACAAGCCCCCATTCCTTGCAAATGGTAGACTAGATAATAAACACCCATCTAGCCCTAAGGTTGCAATCACAAACACTTCTTCGGCTCCACAAAATCATCTTGTATCTGTGCTCAATAACCCCACTTTCTAATCAAGGGACATTTGTAGCGCTTCCCCAAAGCCTCTCCCTAATCAATTTCTCTCAAGTTCTCATGATTAGTTCTTCTGACATCAATCTTATTATCTAGAAAGCATTTTGGATCGTCATTAACTGAGGTCACTTCTAGATAATTCACCTTGAGGTAACACAAAATGAACCTTCCTCTTTCAATCTGCATGCCTTTTTCGCCCCAGTTTTCCCTAAGGCTCTTTGACGATGAACGCCGCTGTCTATAGTACAACCGTCGACGGTAGGCCCTAAAACCCCGACTCCTAGAAACTTGGCCAAACCCATCATGGGGAATTAGATGAGCTCCTAGGTTCGACATAGGTTTGTCTAGGTGTTAGAAAAAGCTTACATATTGACATCCCGAGCCTCTATCAGTGCTATCACCCTCTTCCCTTATTCCATGTTTGATAGCTTTTCTAACTTGCAACCGTATGGACAAGGTACACTTCTCCCTCTTGTCGATGACCTAGAGAAGAGAAACAACTCATTCCATTTTTACTAGACTCGTGAGAGCATTGGGAGTCCAGGGATCCCAATTCCACAGGCACAAGTGGTAGGCCACCAGCCCGGCCTGGAGACTGGTTCAAGGGATGCGATCTCCTACGTTCCATCCATGGTGTGGGAACATGGAGCAATCCCTAGTACAAAAGTCCCACATAGCTCTCAAGTCTTCCTTTTCCTGTGTGAGCCGTGTAGGGGCAAGCCAATATTTGTACTAGTTTGACCTGTGTTTAATCATGGGATGCAGTAGCCAAATTTGACTATAGTCTCTACGTGATATTTTTCCAATGATCAGATCTCATTCAAGGGAAGGACTGTCTTTTCACATTTTTTTCTTTCAACTAGAGAATTAGCTGGTAAAATACACAAGTAAATATTTTTTTGAAGGTACACAAGTAATTATTTTCTTATCTAAATAATACATATAAGTATATATTTGAAATAAGAAAAGTATGACAAATATAATGGGATAGGTTTGGAGACCATATGTGTATCTTATAGTAGGGTCATTTTCTTAGTAATATATTCAATGTGATTCATATTAAACTAATGCAGAAATATTGTGATTAGGTTGTAAAATCCATGACACTGAGCTTAGGGAGTATTATTGAATACGATGACCTGATCATAAGTTATGTACATTCTCTATTTTATTTTGGCCATTATTTGACTAAAACCTATATACATTTAATGAGGCAGCTCTTGAACTGTTATTCTCCTTGAAAATCCAATTGCTTGGACATTTATATTTCTTGATCTTAATGCATTATATTCATTGATTGTTGAAATACTTTGTCCATTTGGTTTCTTGGATCTCACCTACTATAATTGCCTTTTTATGAGAAACTGACAGAAATACTAGTCTTGTCTCTCTATTTATGCATGCTAGATGTTTGACTATAATATCTAGAATAGTGTACTTATGTACAATCATAGTTATATAGGGTGTGCATATTCCGCCTAGGGTGTGCATTTCCACCCTTTTGTTGGTATGTATGCCCAGAGAACCAATCATTTGATGATTGTGATGGCATATCTTGTAAATGATTTGATTAATAATAAATTCAAACTTCCAATTTATTTTATATATTTAGTTATTTGATAATGATATAACATAATAAATATCTAAAGATTGATATTACTCGATGACATATGTCTTCGGGTTGAGGACCTCAACGATGAGATCATACATATGCCAAGCGTATATGCATTCTTTTTATGTCCCTATTCAGATGTTATTGTGGAACGATAATAGACATCAATAACACTAATGACTACATTGTGTGTTGGTTGATGACATAATCTCATTAGTCATGATATGTGATATCAAACCAAGCACATAAATACTTGTTAGAGGACAGTGTATCAGACAAACCCACCTTGAGAGTTGCACATGGAAACCATGAATGGTAGTCAGAGTCATCTCTCATAGTGATGGTGGTGATTGTGGTTCTTAGACCTAAAATCACTACAATCATTACATGTCATTCAGTCCACTTTGACGTCATCCACCATGATCCTGAATAAGGGGTTGCCATAAAGGTGATGCTCAGGTGCACTATGACACATGAGGATGATTGTGAGTGATGCAGATGGGATTTTTCTCTCCTATATGAGTTTGATATCCTAACCACTTGATAAGAAAGACTAATAAATGCATGGCCATGCTGATGTGAGTCAATATGCGATATTGAACTTATATATGTCTCATACAATCTACTCTAGTTCAAGGAACATGGATTGAATGTTGAAGAGAATGATTCCATGCCTCAAGTTCAATCTGGATATCAAAGACAAAGGATCTATACATTCACGTAACACCAGTCACCGATGATAAGTTAAGTTATTTTCCAACTACTCTAATTACTTGGGTAGCAATGAAGTCTTGCTAGATACCAATCATTACTTGTGAAATCATAATATGATTATGAATATTACTGCCAACATAATTTGGAACCTACAGGGTCACATGCATAGGGTGTAATTAGAATATGAGTATAATTGTGGACGTGATTGGAAATATTCTGAATCAAATTGATTACTAAAATGTTTAAGTAATTTGCTATAATAATACTGGAATATAATCTGAGTTAATTAGATAAAGTATTTAAGCCAATTAATTAGATTCCACTATTAAGTCATCTATCTGATCTAGAGTGATTAAATAGAGATGGAAAATAGAAATTACTTAATCAATTAATATGATTAATTGGTCAATTAATGGATTCCAGAATATTCTTTTAATTGTACATGAGTGGCTTGTTTTAACGTAGACGCAATCTTTTTGTTTACCTAAGAATTTTGGAAAACCCTGCTTCCTTTCTCTGTTAATAATAGGGCCATGATGGCTTACCTTTGGTTAACACTAATACACTCACGTTGAGGTTACACTCTTATATGTAAAACCTATCCGTCATCGTCCCCAAGTGAGAGAAAAGGAGAGCAACTGATGCTAGCACGTCGTCAAACAGAAGGCTACTCCTTCCTTCCAGATTAGGAAGCATGATGTGAAGTTCTAGTATATCTGTGTGGATGAAGTAGAGATGCAGACACTGAGTTTCCTGTATTGAAATGATGGAGGATGATCATCTGTGCATGCTAGGAGCAACACACATCACCAGGAAAAGGGATGTCTTCAGACTTGCTCTTGGACAAGGTAAATGCCTACACCCTCCTTCTGAATATGTTGTTGTCGATGAGATCCTCGAGTAGGGTATGTGGAGAAAATTTATTGCTTCTGTTGCATCTGACTCCTCCACAAAACCCAACACCTTATTTATGTTAGGCCATGATCCTATAGTTATGGCCTTATTTTAGGTATATTTAGTCTACATTGTTATGCATGCAAAAGTTATTATTTTATATTGAGATTCTTGACAACTGTTATGGAAAGAGACTTTCATGCTTGTCCTCTAAATTTAAATATGCATCATTTCTCTTGCTATATTTACCTTGCACTTACCTAACTGCAAATACCCCCTTTTGTGGAAACATATCTTTTTTATACTTTTAACCCAATATAATACCCAAAGTATTATTATATGTACATACTCTGCCTTTACTGACCTTTACATTATTCCCTATCTTATGTGTGATGTTCCTTTCCACCCAGGTGTAGGTACATTAGAAGACGAGGACCCAAGATGATCACCTATACGCAATAGACAGATAACTTGGAATGGATGGGTTGCCATCTACAACAGATATTGCATGTGATTAGGTTTATAAGATAAATACCTTTTTACTTTGTATTTACACCTTTTATAGTGCGGAACAATTGTAAATGAATTATCATGTAACTTTATAATAGTTTTGTTTCAGCTACTTTATATTACATGGCTCTAATATTGTATCATTTGAGTGGATACCCTTTTGGGTCCCGCTCTTTACAAAATGTGTTAGAGCCGCAAGAAGTTGGTAACTTGACTATTTCAAGTTATCCTACAATATTTATTTAATTAGGTACTTAGGCGACCCTTTAGAGGTTATTGTCAGACCTATTTCTTTGTAATGGTTTACCAATTAGTATTTGAATCCCTTAAAAAATTGGTCACTACATCGTCTTAGTACACATCAATTGTTGAAACATAGTACTTGGCAAACCTTGACTAACCTATCCTCTCTACTAGGGAGGGGGTGTAATGATCACTACATTAGAATTGGATCTTCTAGTGATATATTCATATCTCTTGATTTATGAGAGGCTATCTAGACTACATTGTGTGTAGGTTGACTTGGGCACTCATAGCTAGGTGTAACCCTAGTTATCACATTGGAACCCTTTCATTTGTTGTTGTTCTAGCATGCATAACATACATTCACTTGATTACCGATCATACATTAATGGCAAACAAAAAATCCTAATTAAGATTAGGGTTGAGAAGATTCCTTTGATGTTAAGTGTCATTTTAAACTAGCTCAAATGTGGTTATAGCCTTGCCCCCAACATGAGTATATTAGCATAGTTATGCCCTAATGCCGTCTATTTAAGAGTTAAATATCACCCTCATTGAGATTTTCATGCTCATGCATTAGAATCACTGGATGAAAGCTATAAGTTTTAGTAGATATCCTTAAGTTATCACCTCTCCCATCTCTAATAGTATACTTGGTTTATCTAGTAATTGAGATGAGTAGCTTGACTATATAGGTTACCTTATCATGTGAAGACACTATGGTTGAGAAAACCCTAAATCTCTTCCTGTAAGGTTGGGTAGTCTCATGATTCCCTTAGGACTCGGGATGAGGCAGTGTGAAATATCATTGACAATGACACGGGGAATGGTGGATGTCATGCTTTGGTAGGTTTTGATTGATGTTGACCATGAGTAATAAGAAACCCTTCTCTCTATCATGCTCATATGTTAGAGAAGTAGTCATATGACCTTTTAGGTGATAAAAGGATTAGACCCCTTTTTAGTGATAGGATAATACTATACGTGTTGTGCTGTGGAAGGTGATTGACTTGGTTCTTGGATCAAATTTGGCGCCAACTTTTGGATTTTTGTCACAAAGCTTTTATCGGTAAACTTATTTTCATTATTAAATTATATGTAGAAATAAAACTTTTTAGATTTTGTGAAGGTTTTTGGAACCAAGTCACCACCACAAGAAAGTTCTAAGTAGAAAGAAAACTCATTTAGTGAACAACTCTGACTGTCTAGAGAAATCCTGGTACCTTAGGTCTAGTGTGAAGTAGAGAGAAAGAGGGGGTTTTGAATATAAACAACCTTATCTACCTCTACTACCTCTCAAGTTGATTAGCAAGTGATCGACCTTTTTCACGCGTCCAAAAATGAACGCGGGACAAAGGAAGGAATCAAGCTTTAAATTTATAGCCCAAAACCTTCTAGGCCCCCCACAACATTATTACAGGGTCGGAGTAGATATACAAGGTCGAACACAGGGACGTGATGACATTTAGAGCACCACAGATCTCGTTCTTTAGTCAGATAAGCCAAGACGACAGTCGATAAAAGTAAGTGCTAGAACTAGTCTAGCGGGTTGTCACGATATAAAAGAAAACAAAGAAAAGAAAAAAAAACAAAATAGAGCTCGTGATTCTACTAAATAGAGAAAGAGAGTTCCTGGCTATGTAACCACAAACAGGGCAGTCTATGCACTCATTCTCGGGCATAGACAACCCTTGAACACCCAAGCAAGCATCTAGTATGCACGGTGGCATCTGTCCTGTGGGGTCATCCCACTCGCTCTCGCGATGCGTGACTAAAACCATCAACAATATGTCAATGACCCTCTCTCGAGGAATGACATATCAACACCTCAGACTACACTAAGTTCCCTCTCAGGTCTTAGGATATTCTGGGGTGTTAGGAACAGAATACCTTGGATCGTCCTCCTCTTAGGTTCAGATCCAAACTATCGTCTCTTAGCTATTCCTACAACGGATCTCTCGATACAGGCAGAAACAACAGTTCAAGCGTGTAAGAGATCAACCAAACTAGCAATCATAACTTGGAAAGAGAAAATAAAACATGCAACATACTAGATCTGATATGAATATACTTGCTTAAGGCAAAAGTATATAAACATTCCCAGATCAGGCTACATAGCCAAGAAGGAGCTAACTAGCCATAGACAAGCATAGCTGGCACCGAACAAAGATGGATAAACATCGTTTGTACAAGAAACAAAGGAATACAATAGAATGAAAGAGAAGAGGGAAGAGATATAGCCCGTAGAGGAGAGGTGGCTCCCGCTCCTCAGCCTCTGTGCAAGTCAGATCTCGACCCTTGGGTAATCTCTTCGTCCCTCTGGACTCCTCAGCTCTCTCTCTCTCTCTCTAGACCGTATCGGGCAGACCGTATTGGGCAACCCGTATCGGGCAAACCATATCGGGCAGACCGTACCGGGCAACTGTATCGGGCAGACCGTATCGGGCAACCATATCGGGCAACCGTATCGGTCAGTAGACTTTTGGGGAACTCGACACACTAGCTCCTTGGTCTAGGAACTAGCTCTTGCCGGGTCCTTCCTTCGGATCCTCCTCTGCTCTATAGGTTGGCAGCTGCTATTTATAGGCAGCGAGTTGATGGGAGTTGTAGCTTTTATTGGTCCACATGTCCTTCATCTGTGGCTTCGATCTTGAGGCATCAAGTGGGCCAATATGACTATCACTCGAAGACCGTGTCGGGCAGGGGAAGTGTCAGGCAGCTGTATCGACCAGACCGTATCGGGCAGCCGTATCGAGTAGCTGTATCCACCAGACCGTATCGGGCAGCCATATCGGCCAGACCATATCGGGCAGCCATATCGGGCAGGCCGTATCGAGCAGCTGTATCAACCAGACCGTATTGGGCAGCCGTATCGAGCAGCTGTATCGGCTAGACCGTATCGGGCAGCCATATCAGGCAACCATATCAGCCAGGCCATATCGGCCATCTACTGGAATCCTTGTCTTTTCAGGTTCGGTACTTGAGAGTCCCAAAATGGGCTAGTTTCGGTGCCTGTAAGTCAAAAAATGGCTAATTAGCTACATTATTGGCTATTTTTACTACTTTTATCTAATGCGAGACAAAAAAACATAAAACATGAACAAAAGAGTGCATATTAATACTAAAGTGGCACAAAGCTATAGATAAAATGCATAGAAAATATGCACTAATTTGGGTGTTATCAACTACCCCAAGCTTAAAACTTGCTTGTCCTCAAGCAAGGTTGTGCTCAAAGAACAAAAAGATAACATCCAAATTAAGCTTGGCAATAAATGCTAAGGTTAAGAAAAATAGTTTAAAACATCAATTCTCGTGATCCATGCCATTTCAAAACAAACCCCCACTTGTCAGGCACAATCCTGCTAAAGTAAGATCAAAGAGTTTACAAGCAAGATTAAGCAAATTCACTATAGCCTGCCGATACTCATGAGGGTTTAAATCATAATTATTAAACATGAAAGAATTGACACATAGGTGATCACGCAGGTGATGAGCAATGAGCCATCACCATGGATCCATGCAAACCAATCAGGAATACCACGCCTCTCACTTATTCATGTCCTAAGAAACAAAGTAAAAAGACTCTACTGACTTCTGAGAATCCCGACCTGCGTCAGGTTGGTCCATGTAGCGAGCAACAGTCCTGCAGTCCATACCAGTTGGTCCGAAGCAATGAGATGAACTCCTTGTACTGTGCCCAAACCAACCCTGCTACTGAGATTGTCTCATAGGTCACCTAGGAGGTTCCTAGTAACTCTCTAATGAGCTTTTAGAGTGGTACTACCAGGCACGACATATCCACGTTCATGAGCGCAGTCATACACCGGCTGGGCACCATTCTCAACTCTCCTAAAAGGGAAAACAACACTCATTTATTGTTCACACTCAGGCTTTTATCATCTGCATTCTATTTTTAGGCTTGAGTGAGAACTATATAGATATTTTGTGATTTGTGGGCGGCCAAGCCTCTTTTGCATATTTTTATATTTTTCATCTTTTTGACTCAATCTAATGTGAGAAGGCACGTAGTCCATCAAGGAGAAACATTTCATCTTGATCATAGCTCAAAGTCCATCATAATCCGCTTGATACCTGTGTGAGAAGTTGCAATTATGATTCAAGAATCCTTAGAATAGAGGCAAGCTTGTGAATCCACAACTAGGATTCTTTGATCCTGTTTTAGCTCATTCCAATGGTCCTTTACCATGAGTTTGGCATTCATGACATAGATCAAGGGAATCTAGCTTTAATCTATGAAAAAGGGACATAACCTTAGATTTATTTCCAAACTCAAGGAAAGAGTCAAAGAGCAAGTCAAGCAAAAGGTCAAGCGATTTTTAAGATGAAGACTGTGCATCTAGGCATACAGTCAAGCATTTATCTATTAGAGTCGTACCACATAGCCATATTTGCAAAGCTAAAAAGCTGAAATTTTTGAAAATTTAAGACTAAATGCAGGAAATAGACATGCATGCAAGAAGGGTGAAGAGAAAAGAAGGGCAAAGCCTACCTACTACCCCAAGCTTAAGAGTTTGCTCATCCTCGAGCAAGACTTAAACTTGAAATAGTGAGGCAGGAATGCATGATTGTTAATGGCAGTTATTGAAGTTCTAAAGATGATGCATGGATGCAAGGATATAAAATAGTCAGAGGAAAGAAACTAACAAGAACATGAAAAGCAAAATTTATTGTAATAAAAGGTTGGGAGGGTGGGTAATAGAAAAGGGGGTGGTTGCCCCATGATACCGATACTGGGATCCCAAATCCTAAGTTTTGGGACCAGTGTCACCTGTGTCTTGCCGACGGGTTCCACCACATAGTAGGAGTAGAATTGGCGGATGTGTTGGCCCTGTCGAGTCCGAAGAAGCGAACTGAAATCTGGTGACTCGGTGAAGTCATCTTTGTGCTGGAAGTGGCTTGAACTGCACTGGGATGAATTCTTCAATATATCATCCTCATGGTACCTTTCATTATATGATTCTAAAAATGAAGGTCCTGGGATGTCGACACAGGATGAGATAGATGAGATAGGTTGGACTTCATCTTGAAGACTCATATTTTCTCTCTCCATCTCTGCACTTGAGGTTGGATGCTCAAATAAATCTTCATGTACTGTCTGAGTCATCCAATCATCTTCTGAGAAAAAAGTACCCCCTGAAGAATCTGTTTGTGGTTCTACCACCCCAAGCTTATCACCTGGCGTGGAGTCAGGGGTGTCTTCATGCTCAACAACCATGTTGTAGTGAACTGTCCATCCTACCCCCTTGACGTCCACCAAGCCTTGTAATGGTGGCGAATGATGGCTCGTGCTGCTCCAACTCGTCTTTGTTACTATACACACTACTCCATGTCGAGCATCTATCATCGTCGTCGTTGAACAAATTGTTCCAAACCATGGTTGGCGTACTGCTCAAAGTGAAATGACAAGTCTCAATATGAGAAATGTCACTCTGGTCTGGTTCAATATCTGACTCTGGTTCCTCAGACCAACCTTCTGGTTGTGAGGTCGATTGGCTTTTCGAGTCTTCATCATCATCATCATTGACCCATTCATGTCTATGACTCATTTTGTAACGACCCCACCTCCCAGTAACCCCCAATTAAGGGAGACCCGAAGGACAAAGCCGTTTTTCAATTACAGGATCAAAGGTTCAACAAATAATCAGTAATAATTAATAAATTTTACCAACTAAACTGAAAATAGGTATAAAATAAAACTTTTCTTACCTTGGAAAAACTGGGATTTCTAAACTTCTATCCATGAAGATGTTAATCTAACTAATCCTCCTGTGCATGTTATTTCTCATTCAATTCCACATATATCACTTTACTGTTTGTTCTTTCATTTGTACCTAAAACGCCGACAAACAAAATGTCGGTCAGCCGAAGCTGGTATGTGGGGGAAACAATAATTGTGCAACTATGTTAACAATGTAATCAACCAAATATCATTTAACAACCAAGATTACATTTTAAGTAATACTACTCAATCCTTGCCTATCCCCTTTCTCTGTAACGTCCCTGCAGTGGACATGGATACCACCTCTCTCATATGGTAGATCCTTACCCCCATGGCCCTACCACACAGGTAGCCAATACCTAGGGTTATGGAGTCACATGGTCCTACCCAAAGGTAGACCAATCCCTGACTCATGATGACTTGATGGACCTACTCCATTGGTAGCCATATACTAAGTCATTTAATGACCTGATGGTCCTACCCTCATTGGTAGCCATTTACTAGGTCAATCTATAAAGCTACAGAGGGGACTAGGATCTAATCTAGTAGGCATATTTCTTATGTGATAGTCATATTCACATTATACTTTGCATGAATTAAATACATCCAACAGTTTAATTCAAGCCACGATGGAAACATCGATAAAATCCCGGAAAACTAATTCGGGTAGTCATAAGCGTAACCACATACCTATACATGCATATTTGAGACATAATAGTCCAATCAACAATAGACAAGCAAGCATTCAATAAGATCCTGAAACATACATCCAATATTTTCTTATCATGGATCATGGTATCCAAGTCTAATAGACCTATTCGAGCCCTAGGGTTACTATTTCATTTTTAGGGCTTCTTTTGCAATTAGGGTTTCCTTTCATCTTTCACTATTTTAAACCCTAATTATTCACAAAAGATATTAAGGTTATCCCTTAACAACATTTAACCTTATTTTCGAATTAAAGGCATTATTGTCCATCAATTAAACCCATTAAACTTATCTTTCATTAAAACTGTCATTTTTATCCTTTTAATCCATGACAAGATCATTATGCTTATTTATCATCAATTTGTAATTCATTATGCTCTATTACTCATATGAAAGTTATTAATCATTAATTCTACCTTGATTCATGAGAAAACCCTCATTACTACATTTAGGGTATTTATCCACAAATTAGGAACTTTAGTGCTCGAAATAGCTTAGATTCAACATATTCCAACTTTAATCATGAAATTAATCAATCAAAGCTATTAATAGTCGAATTAATCAACATTAAGGTTTCAAGGCCCATTAAATTATTATTCATGCACATTAATCTTGAAATTAAACTAATCACATGCAAAGTTCTTCCTTTTTGAACATAATGTACCATTTTACATTTAACAGGTTAATATCAACTCTATTGATCCATTAAACCCCATTAAACACATTAATCATATCAAATAGGGTTTCTTAATCTTTAATTCATTAAAGATGATGATTTACACTACTTTTCGAACTATGATCAGATTCAGGCTATAAAACTATTTTTAATGAGTTCCTTGAATTTTTTTGATCAAAATTCATATATCATATGTGCCAAACGGAGCTACCAATCACTAGATATGATTTTAGTAAGTAAATTACCTTCCAGCCAATAAGAGGTTGACACATCGCCATGCTCCCATGCATTGCGACCCGCTTAAAAAAATATAACCGAATTACTTTCTTTCCCTTGAGTAAGTTGATGGTCGTGTAGTCTGCAAAGGGGCATTTCCGTCAAACGTTACTTTCCCCTTTCTTCAACCTCGCGCAGGTCACAGGCAGCCGCCCTAGCCGCCGAACTGCAGACCTGGCGCGGCTTCCTCTTCTCCTCCAGACCCTGACGACGATCAGAACCTGGTCCCCTTGCTCCACCGCCCCCTTGCGCACTTGGAGGTGCTTCTGGCTTGCAGCCTAATGAGCTAGGCAGTGTGCACAAGGGCTGCGACCTGGAGACCTTTTGCAGCCGTCTAACAGCCATGGCGCACATCCCAATGCCCGGAAAGCCGACATAGCTCCTCCGGTGTCGACGTGGGAGTAGCACGCACACATTGCACCTCCTCCACGGCCTCACATAGCGCCAAGATGCGAACTACCCTCTCCTCTAGGGTTTTGAACGTAAGGAAGCAAGAGGAAACTGAGAAAGAGAGCAGAGGACATGGGATCTCACTAGAACTCATCTCTGGGCTCTACCCCTTTTATAGGGGAGGGTTATCCACACCCCAGACTACTTGCCCACGAAGCAACCAAGTCCTTTTCCCAACTTGGTTTCTTAATCTTTCAATGAGAAGAAACCTTCTCTCTCCTCTTTACCTCCTTGATATTCCTTATGCTTTGGTTATTAATAAATTCAAGAATTATCACTTTTAATGTCTTTTCCCTTGGATTTTAATCCATTAGCCTCGAATTTTAAGTTTTCCTTAACAGAAAATACTTTCATTTCATTAATATCACAACAACCATTAATAATGTATCACATTATCTTTTTATTTTGCAAATTTGGTATTTTCTCTTTCCTCTTTCTTCATTGGGACTCCTTGGGTCCCAAGAAACTCAAATAATTCGAAATTCTTTTTATTGGATACACATTATCCTTCCGGATGCATCTAAATACATTATTTCACATTATCTTGTTTATTTCTTATTAAAATAATTCCTTTTGAGGATTTCTTATTATTTCTCTTTTATTTTCCTCGTTGGCATTCCTTTTATCATTAGAAATCTCATGTATATGAAAATTCCCCAAGAAATCTCATTTATGTCTCTTTCCACTCATTTCCCACTTTTTATCATCATTTTCAATTTATTTCTTAATAAGGAAATACTTAATTAAACTTTTCTTTTCTAATTACCTTCTTTTTGTAACCTTGGTCTCCTTGGTACCCAAGGAACCCAAGAGGCACGAAATCCTCTTTGGATTTGCCTTCTAGAGGTTTCTACTTATTTCTTTTCTTAAAAATTCAATTATCCATTTACTAATTGAATTTCCTTGTTATTGAGCCCAATAGCCAATAAAGCCCACAAAGCAACCAATCAAGGCTATTGTGAAAGGAATCCATTTATTCAAAAAAAATCACATCATTATTTGTTCAATTATCCTTAATATGAGAAACTGCATTTCTCACCAATTGAACCCAAAAATTGGGGTTATAACATCCTTCCCCTCTTATAGGATTTTTTTCCTAAAAATTCCATCAAGCAAACAAACAAACAGGATAAGCCTTTCATGTGTCCATCATGGCTCTTATGTGGCTTCACCCTTTCCATGGTGCTTCCCAAGAACTTTCATCATCTCATTTTCTTCCGTCTGAGTTCTTTCTTACCTTGGTATATCGTAACCTCATAGGTGACTCAGGACATTCCAGCCTCAAAAGCTGAATAGGTTCAGGGCTCAGCACATGGCTTGGGTACCTCACATAGTGCTCTAGATAGGACTCATGCAACACATCATTTTATCCGGAGGGGTAAGGTTAAACACAACCATCTCCACCAATCCATCTCAAATGGACCCATATATCGGGGACTCATCTTTATCAGCTGTAGCTTAGAGGGGTCGGATTTTTCACATCACATATTCTCCCACAGTGAACTGCATGTCAGTCTGCTTTGCATCAGCTCGTGACTCATGTCACCCTTGGGCTCTCTCTTTCAACCATTGTACGATCAAGCGACTTCATCTGCACACACTGTGGTTCTTTCATGACCTTCACGAGGCCTCCTTCACCAACATCATCATAATGAAGTGGTGACCGACACAACCTCCTATAAGACTTCTTTCATCCCGATAAAGGTTATGGTGGTTAAAAACACATCTTAAGAACTGTCTCTATGTATCACCCTAAATGAGAACACATGCTCTCATCAGACCCTCTAGTCCGGATCATACTATCCATTAGTATGGGGTGATAAACTGTACAAACACTGAGCTCTTCATGTATCTACTTCCACCTCATGGAAGTGAACCTTTAGGTCACATCAAGATCTTTGAATTCACATCATGGTGTAGTTGAACCATCCCTTTTCATATGTAGTTCAACCAGATCTGTCCCTTGATAGAACTCTTCCTTTCTCATGTCATGTAGGTAAGGCGATCTACCATAACCCATATTGTACCTTTACCTTCTTGGTCTAGGAGAAACTCACATCATCCATAATGATGAACTCCCATTCCCTCTCGGGAACTCTTTATACTTTATATCCATGCACTGGGTTAATGGTGTTCGTCCTTCACCTCCTGGCTTGCATGGCCACATGCTACATGCAACTTTGTTTTAAGCATCCAGAATGCTACCATCACTTACTATCTCTGTAGTTTCATGGGGATCATGATTTCCTCAAGATCGATTCCTCGGAAGCCCTAAACCACTATCATCAGGGTTTTACTACCTTCCTATCCCCTCCAAGGACTAAACTAGCTACCCAAACAACCATTAACTTGTTCAAGATATCTCGTATGTCTGAGGGTTAGCCAAACTTATCTCTTTTAGCCTAACACCCACAACTTCTTCTAGCTTACATCTAAACTAAGCACTATATCTCAACCAGAGCATTCATTACCACTTCTTTTCCTTAGGTGTTAGGTAACATACACCTCCATGTATTATACTTATCATCTCATCTCAAACTCTGAGTTGGTCTTCATCAAGAAGCTCTGAGCTCATCCTCATGGTGATCAAACTCAACCTTGGTTAACTTGTAAATTCCACATAGCTCCTGATAAAACATCCTCATAAGCTGACTACACTACTCTCTATTAATGTTAGTAAACCATCCATGTATCATTCACTCCACCAAGGTATGTTATCATCTCTATCCTCATACCTTGTAGCTACGTTCCAACTTACATCATCTTTATCCTTGGTGTAAGGCATGCATACTGTCCTATCTCTCACTCCCATAACAAGAAGAAATAAGCATTTGGCTCCAGTCCAAATACATAGTTCTTCATGTTCCAAGAGTAGAGATGGTACAACCCACCTCACCAGTACACTTTCAAATCTAAGTTGAAGCGTGTCACATATGTATCTACATCACAACCATCATGATATCAAAATTACTTCCATGGAAAATTGGTCTCGAACTTACTTGGTCCAAGCACAATCCTTAGTCATCTCCTCTAGGTCTATAGGGTGCTGGCACTTTTGGGGTCATCCCTTTTCCCTTATGCATCAGAGAGTGCCCTACTCATCTGCCCTTTGGGTCCCATGAGTTCATGAAGGTGATCAATCTCCTAACCCATGGCCCTCAGACAATGATAGCTGTTACCTCCTGACCCCATGGTCATGTGCAACTAGGGAATTAGGAAACTCCTTCTTCCATCGGTCTTATCCCTACCTGACCCTTGGATAGACTTAGGATTCTAACATAGTACATGTCCAACTTAGAACCTTACCCAAGCCTTCATCATCTCTCTCTGCATTCACGACTGACTTTCATCCTTTCATAGGGATCATGGCGACCTGCCTATCTTGGTCAGGCCCCATACCAGTTACCTCCATGGCAACACATCCGCATGTACATAGAGATGGCTATCTATGGGTCTATAGGTTCATTCTCATGCCATGTACTCTTCACCTAGCTTCTCAAGATCCTATGAAACCTCCTTAGGTTTCCTCAACACCAACCAAACTGGTAAACTCCCTACTAAAGGGTCGCTCTCCCAGGATGGGAGGAAACTACTCCTTGATAACAAAGGTCACAAGCATCCTTAGGGTTTACATTCTCATGAGCATGCCTAACCCAATAGCTACTAAGGCACAAGAAGACCACCTATTAAACCATGCTAGGTCACACTTGTTCTCATCCTTAACATTAGACCAAGTTAGTTATGAGGGGTTCATCAAACCTACCTTCAACTTAAGGGGTTTCCCTTTTCCTCTAAACATGAAGAGTGCCATACTCGAAACTATAGCGACTCAATTCTCATCATGGGCATTAGGTGCATCACTTCCCCTCTTCGGACAGGAACCCTAGGTTCACCTTTGGATATCCAACTGCATGCTCAAACTACTAACCACAAATCAAGCATGTCCAAGGTATGTCATGTACTCCCATGAACCTTTTATATGAGCAACACCTCAGAGTTGAGTCCTCCTCAAGGACAACCAACTAGGTATAAAGCCTCTCAACTAGTTACTTAAACCTCCTCAGGGTCTAAAGCACTCTCACTTATACCATAGGTACCAGAAGCATCATCCTCTCTCCAGGGTTTGGTTCCTCTCAAGATAACCAAGACATCAACAGCCTCCAGGGGTCAGGTATAAGGCAACCACTATCATCCACTTAGGTCGCATCATCCTCAACTCCCACTGTTCCACAAGTTTCGGGGTTTTAGGCTTCCAACCTCCCTGTTGGGGTTCTGCTTCCTCTCTCTAGAGGTAATTCCACTTCCAACCATACTTACTAGAGGTCCCTTCTCCATGAAGGCTCATGCTCATGAGCATACCCCTATGTGGTTGAAGCCTACGCTCAACTCATGTTTGGCTCAAGAGCATCCATACCCCTTTAATAAGCCATCCATCATGATCTCTTAACCAGGATTTCATCAAGCTATACCCTACTTGCCTAAGCCCATAGGGTAACTATAGGTTCTCTAACCTCATCCACGAAGGAGCTATCCTTTGCTATGGTATGCACGACCCTCTCCAGGGTTGGGTCGCCAAAGGTACTAGATCATCTACCCTCTTATGGCATCCCAAAGGCATGACCAACCAAACACTCGGTGAATCATGACATCCAACTCATCATGTCATCTCTCTCTCTAACCTTCACTTAGGGTTAGGGTTACCATCATCCTCACAGGATGAGCTAGGTATCTACCTTTAATGGAGGTCTCTACCTCCAGGACAAACTCTCTCTACTCATCCTCCTACCAAGGAGGTCTATCCTCAGGTCTCTCCTGAGGGCAATGACAACTCGTGTCATATGACCTAAGCATGTATCTATTCCTTTTACGCTTACTCTATTAAGCTTATGTCCATGACATCTTATTTACATGCTTTTATTAATTTGGTGGAGGATTCCTTAATCCTTATCAACCTTACCCATACCTCAAGAGGGTGAGGATAAGAGAGAAAACCCTAATCCTTAAGGTCCTTAATAGAATTTGAGTTGAGAAGGGATGAACAAGATGAGAGAGTCCTAAAGGTATCTTATTTCGATTCATACCCTAAGACTTTGGCCAGGCAGTCACACGGATCCGGGAGTCCTCGTATTCCGACTAGCGGTGCGGAGGAAAATATTTCCAGCCCCCGGTCATGATCCTTTTCTAGACACCTCTGTCTTTCAGATAATCCTCTAATAACTCCCTTGGGTTCTACAAAATTTGTAAAATTTAATAATTATTAAAGATTAAGTGAGGAACCTTCGCTCTGATACCAATTGTAACGACCCCACCTCCCAGTAACCCCCAATTAAGGGAGACCCAAAGGACAGAGCCGTTTTTCAATTATAGGATCAAAGGTTCAACAAATAATCAGTAATAATTAATAAACTTTACCAACTAAACTGAAAATAGGTATAAAATAAAACTTTTCTTACCTTGGAAAAACTGGGATTTCTAAACTTCTATCCATGAAGATGTTAATCTAACTAATCCTCCTGTGCATGTTATTTCTCATTCAATTCCACATATGTCACTTTACTATTTGTTCTTTCATTTGTACCTAAAACGCCGACAAACAAAACGTCGGTCAGCCGAAGCTGGTATGTGGGGGAAACAATAATTGTGCAACTATGTTAACAATGTAATCAACCAAATATCATTTAACAACCAAGATTACGTTTTAAGCAATACTACTCAATCCTTGCCTATCCCCTTTCTCTGTAACGTCCCTGCAGTGGACATGGATACCACCTCTCTCATATGGTAGATCCTTACCCCCATGGCCCTACCACACAGGTAGCCAATACCTAGGGTTATGGAGTCACATGGTCCTACCCAAAGGTAGACCAATCCCTGACTCATGATGACTTGATGGACCTACTCCATTGGTAGCCATTTACTAAGTCATTTAATGACCTGATGGTCCTACCGTCATTGGTAGCCATTTACTAGGTCAATCTATAAAGCTACAGAGGGGACTAGGATCTGAGCTAGTAGGCATATTTCTTATGTGATAGTCATATTCACATTATACTTTGCATGAATTAAATACATCCAACAATTTAATTCAAGCCACGATGGAAACATCGATAATATCCCGGAAAACTAATTTGGGTAGTCATAAGAGTAACCACATACCTGTACATGCAGATTTGAGACAGAATAGTCCAATCAACAATAGACAAGCAAGCATTCAATAAGATCCTGAAACATACATCCAATATTTTCTTATCATGGATCATGGTATCCAAGTCTAATAGACCTATTCGAGCCCTAGGGTTACTATTTCATTTTTAGGGCTTCTTTTGCAATTAGGGTTTCCTTTCATCTTTCACTATTTTAAACCCTAATTATTCACAAAAGATATTAAGGTTATCCCTTAACAACATTTAACCTTATTTTCGAATTAAAGGCATTATTGTCCATCAATTAAACCCATTAAACTTATCTTTCATTAAAACTGTCATTTTTATCCTTTTAATCCATGACAAGATCATTATGCTTATTTATCATCAATTTGTAATTCATTATGCTCTATTACTCATATGAAAGTTATTAATCATTAATCTACCTTGATTCATGAGAAAACCCTCATTACTACATTTAGGGTATTTATCCACAAATTAGGAACTTTAGTGCTCGAAATAGCTTAGATTCAACATATTCCAACTTTAATCATGAAATTAATAAATCAAAGCTATTAATAGTCGAATTAATCAACATTAAGGTTTCAAGGCCCATTAAATTATTATTCATGCACATTAAACTCGAAATTAAACTAATCACGTGCAAAGTTCTTCCTTTTTGAACATAATGTACCGTTTTACATTTAACAGGTTAATATCAACTCTATTGATCCATTAAACCCCATTAAACACATTAATCATATCAAATAGGGTTTCTTAATCTTTAATTCATTAAAGATGATGATTTACACTACTTTTCGAACTATGATCATATTCAGGCTATAAAACTATTTTTAATGAGTTCCTTGAATTTTTCTGATCAAAATTCATATATCATATGTGCCAAACGGAGCTACCAATCACTAGATATGATTTTAGTAAGTAAATTACCTTCCAGCCAGTAAGAGGTTGACACGTCGCCAAGCTCCCATGCATTGCGACACGCTTAAAAAAATATAACCGAATTACTTTCTTGCCCTTGAGTAAGTTGATGGTCGTGTAGTCTGTAGAGGGGCATTTCCGTCAAACGTTACTTTCCCCTTTCTTCAACCTCGCGCAGGTCACAGACAGCCGCCCTAGCCGCCGAACTGCAAACCTGGCGCGGCTTCCTCTTCTCCTCCGGACCCCGACGACGATCAGAACCTGGTCCCCTTGCTCCACCGCCCCCTTGCACACTTGGAGGTTCTTCTGGCTTACAGCCTAATGAGCTAGGCAGTGCGCACAAGGGCTGCGACCTGGAGACCTTTTGCAGCCGTCTAACAGCCATGGCACACGTCCCAATGCCTGGAAAGCCGGCATAGCTCCTCCGGTGTCGACGTGGGAGTAGCACGCACACATTGCGCCTCCTCCACGGCCTCACACAACGCCAAGATGCGAACTACCCTCTCCGCTAGGGTTTTGAACGTAAGGAAGCAAGAGGAAACTGAGAAAGAGAGCAGAGGACGTGGGATCTCACTATAACTCGTCTCTGGGCTCTACCCCTTTTATAGGGGAGGGTTATCCACACCCCAGACTACTTGCCCACGAAGCAACCAAGTCCTTTTCCCAACTTGGTTTCCTATTCTTTCAATGAGAAGAAACCTTCTCTCTCCTCTTTACCTCCTTGATATTCCTTATGCTTTGGTTATTAATAAATTCAAGAATTATCACTTTTAATGTCTTTTACCTTGGATTTTAATCCATTGGCCTCGAATTTTAAGTTTTCTTTAATAGAAAATACTTTCTTTTCATTAATATCACAACAACCATTAATAATATATCACATTATCTTTTTATTTTGCAAATTTGGTATTTTATCTTTCCTCTTTCTTCATTGGGACTCCTTGGGTCCCAAGAAACTCAAATAATTCGAAATTCTTTTTATTGGATACACATTATCCTTCCAAATGCATCTAAATACATTATTTCACATTATCTTGTTTATTTCTTATTAAAATAATTCCTTTTGAGGATTTCTTATTATTTCTCTTTTATTTTCCTCATTGGCATTCCTTTTATCATTAGAAATCTCATGGATACGAAAATTCCCCAAGAAATCTCATTTATGTCTATTTCCACTCATTTCCCACTTTTTATCATCATTTTCAATTTATTTCTTAATAAGGAAATACTTAATTAAACTTTTTTTTTCTAATTACCTTCTTTTTGTAACCTTGGTCTCCTTGGTACCCAAGGAACCCAAGAGGCACGAAATCCTCTTTGGATTTGCCTTCTAGAGGTTTCTACTTATTTCTTTTCTTAAAAATTCAATTATCCATTTACTAATTGAATTTCCTTGTTATTGGGCCCAATAGCCAATAAAGCCCACAAAGCAACCAATCAAGGCTATTGTGAAAGGAATCCATTTATTCAAAACAAATCACATCATTATTTGTTCAATTATCCTTAATATGAGAAATTGCATTTCTCACCAATTGAACCCAAAAATTGGGGTTATAACACATTTCTTCCATTGGTTCATCAGATAGGTCATCTGGATAGAATGAAGGGCTTCCCCAAGTGGGTTGGTCTTCACAGAAAAATCCTGGTGAATCCAGTTGATGGTCTGAATAGGATGATGGTGCATACTCCACTTCAGACCCAATCGAATGGTCTTGATGACTAACGTCTTTATCGTCTTGTGATGGCAGTTGTAACCGAATTGTAACCAGATCGATGAGCTCTTGGAGACTCCTGCCTTGTTCAACATCTTTATCATGAAGTTGTTGTACTTGAGCAATAATACTTTCAAGACCCGTCGATTCTGCCATGCACATATAAGGGGAACCCGCTGTATCAAACTAATGCTTTAGGATGGATCCTTGTTCAACAGTTTGAAGTATACTACTACTGTGGTCTGCAGCCTCGGTGGCTACTTTGAGATGACGATCTTGCTCTTCTAGTAGTTGTTGCATTGGATCGACATCTTCTTGGAGATGAGGGTCTAAGGAGGTGAGTGCTTGAATACTTTCCCTAGCCAACTCCACTTCCTTAATCAGTTCTTGATCCCATGATAGCATGGGGGTCGAGGGCTGACTGGCAGTCTTCGTTGTTGGAATCTCGACATTTGACGAAGGTGGAGGTAAGTATAACTCGACTGTCTGTAGAGAACGACCTTCAATTATTTTCCAGCAGTCGAAACTGTGGAAAAACTTAGGAGGACAAGTGGACAAGATGACCTGTCTTGCGGAAGCAAGGTCTATGGCTGAAAAAGGTATGAGAAAAAGAAAAGTGATTTAGTATATATGAACAAGTATGTGTAAATCAAGAGGAAAACTATGCATTTATATACAGGCTTATAGTGACAGAACAAAAATCTACTAGGCGTGTAAATGTGGAAAACCACATCCCCGGCAACGACGCCAAAAGTTGATCGGCCTTTTTCACGCGTCCGAAAATGAACGCGGGACAAAGGAAGGAATCAAGCTTTAAATTTATAACCCGAAACCTTCTAGGCCCCCGCAACTTTATTACGGGGTCGGAGTAGATACACGACATCGAACATAGGGACGTGGTGACGTTTAGGGCGCCACAGATCTCGTTCTTTAGTCAGATAAGCCAAGACGATAGTCGATAAAAGTAAGTGCTAGAACTAGTCTAGCGGGTTGTCACGATATAAAAGAAAACAAAGAAAAGAAAACAAAACAAAACAGAGCTCGTGATTCTACTAAATAGAGAAAGAGAGTTCCTGGCTATGTAACCACAAACGGGGCAGTCTATGCACTTGTTCTCAGGCATAGACAACCCTTGAACACCCAAGCAAGCATCTAGTATGCACGGTGGCATCTGTCCTGTGGGGTCGTCCCACTCGCTCTTGCGATGCGTGACTAAAACCATCAATAATATGTCAATGACCCTCTCTCGAGGAATGACATATCAACACCTCAGACTACACTAAGTTCCCTCTCGGGTCTTAGGATATTCTGGGGTGTTAGGAACAGAATACCTTGGATCGTCCTCCTCTCAGGTTCAGATCCAAACTATCGTCTCTTAGCTATTCCTACAACGGATCTCTAGATACAGGCAGAAACAACAGTTCAAGCGAGTAAGAGATCAACCAAACTAGCAATCATAACTTGGAAAGAGAAAATAAAACATGCAACATACTAGATCTGATATGAATCTACTTGCTTAAGGTAAAAGTATATAAACATGCCCATATCGGGCTACATAGCCATGAAGGAGCTAACTAGCCATAGACAAGCATAGATGGCACCGAACAAAGATGGATAAACATCATACAAGAAATAAAGGAATGCAATAGAATGAAAGAGAAGAGGGAAGAGATATAGCCCGTAGAGGAGAGGTGGCTCTCGCTCCTCGGCCTCCGTGCAGGTCGGATCTCAGCCCTTGGGTCTTCTCTTCATCCCTCTGGACTCCTCGACTCTCTCTCTCTAGACCGTATCAGGCAGACCGTATCAGGCAGACCGTATCGGGCAACCCGTATCGGGCAGACCGTATATCGAGCAACCGTATTGGGCAGACCGTATCGGGCAACCATATCGGGAAACCATATCAGTCATTAGACTTTTGGGGAACTCGACACACTAGCTCCTTGGTCTAGGAACTAGCTCTTGCCGGGTCCTTCCTTCGACTCCTCCTCTGCTCTGTAGGTTGGCAACTGCTATTTATAGGCAGCGAGTTGATGAGAGTTGTAGCTTTTATTGGTCCACATGTCCTTCATCCATGGCTTCGATCTTGAGGCATCAGGTGGGCCAATATGACTGTCGCCCGAAGACCGTGTCGGGCAGGGGGAGTGTCAGGTAGCTGTATCGGCCAGACCGTATCGGGCAGCCGTATCGGGCAGCTGTATCGGCCAGACCGTATCGAGCAGCCGTATTGGCCAGACCATATCGGGCAGGCCGTATCGGGCAGCCATATCGGGCAGGCTGTATCGAGCAGCTGTATCAGCCAGACCGTATCGGGTAGCCGTATCGAGAAGCTGTATCGGCCAGACCGTATCGGGCAACCGTATCGGGCAGGCCGTATCGGGCAACCATATCGGCCAGGCCATATCGGCCAGCTGCTGAAATTCTTGTCTTTTCAGGTTCGATACTTGAGATTCCCATAATTGGCTAGTTTCGGTGCCTGTAAGTCAAAAAATGGCTAATTAGCTACATTACTGGCTATTTTTACTACTTTTATCTAATGCGAGACAAAAAGCATAAAATATGAACAAAAGAGTGCATATTAAGACTAAAGTGGCACAAAACTATAGATAAAATGCATAGAAAATATGCGCTAATTTGGGTGTTATCAGCAAGTTATAGAATAATCTGTTAAGGGGCAAATACACTTTAATTAGCATGAGCTTAACTTAACTTAAGGATAATTTTAAGTAATAGTGGTTGTTATAAACATAACTTCGGTAACTCCCTAAATTAAAGTCAAAAAATTTAGGTATCACATATTTATGGTGTATAAGCCTTGTTAATTTGACCACCATGAACGTTACTTGGATAAACAATTTTTTTACGATTATCTTCACTAATCTATAACAATGAACATAAATAAGATAAGTTATAAAACAAAGGGGATGATTAATTCCAGAAAAGAATGAAATGAGCTCATGTATTTCTTCTCACACAAATGTAATGGGCAAGTCGAATCAAGAAATAAGATTCAACACACTAACGATGATAAACTTGATGAACATACTCTTTTCCCAGGGGAGCACAATGAGTTAAAAGTGAAAATGAATTAAGTACACCTTAATCATGACCTGAGTACATTAAGGTGTATACTAGAATCATGGATGATTAGTTCTCTAAGTTTAATATAACACACTACAATGTTCAAATATGAATAAGAAAATCCATTGGAAAACAAGACTCTAAACTTACACCTCAACCCTAGTATGTCTATTCAAGTATAAATGTTGTCTTAGTCATGTAGCACATCATAATTGATCACCCTTGAAAAAATCTATAAATAAATTCAATTTAAGATATAACCCTAATACTGGGAGGAAAACATGACATATGTGCAAGTCATATGTAAAAGTGACTATTATAAATAATAATATTAGTGATGATCATGAGGAGTAGATGATGATGATGATGTTGTTGTTGTTGTTTTTGTTGTCAAAGAATGGAGAAACTATTACAACCTCAATTTTTTGGGTTCTTTTGGTTGGAAATGTAATTTTCCTAATAAATATATGATTAAGTAATTTGTATGATTTATGTGCCTTGAACGGATTCCTTTGATAAATAGCCTTGTATGTTTGATTTCGTGGGCCTTATTGGCTATTGGTCCCAAAAATAAGCAAAAGGAAATAAAAAGGAAAAGGAATCAATTAGTAAAAGAATAACTAATATATAGAGAAAAGAAAGATGTGGAAGCATCTCGAAGGCTAAGAATTATCCTTCAAGGAGGGATTTAGTATCTTTAGGATTTCTTGGGTTCCAAGGAGTCTGTAACATACTAAAATTTGGGACTAAATTCAAATTTTGAACTATTATTTGTAATCCTTCAAAAAAGTTGAATTTTCTTTTCCTAAATTGCACTCACATTTGTCTTCCATTGGAAATATCTTGAAACTCAAGCTCTAGAATACAATTTATCCTCATTTGGCCTAGTCATCCCTCTTGGGACCCACAAGTGAATAATTGAATTCCATTAGAATTTCTTGGCTTTGGAATCATATAAAATGGTACTAAGAATTTTAGTATTTATTTGTAGAGTAAATAATTCCTTTTACTATTTTAGACTAGTAAACTAGAAAGTAAATACTTTTAGTAATTAGACCAATTTCTATTAAACCACCATTCAAAATTGCATTAGAAACGGAGTAATGAATTAGGAGAAATGAATAGTGGTAGTAACACCATTGCATAAGGCAATTTACTAGTATTTATTTGCAACCTAATTAAGGGGCTTGATTGGGGACCATTTAGAACATGGTCTTCTACCCTAACCACACACCCACACATCTGGGATGTGGCTGTTACCGCTGCAACACAGAATCGGCAGGGAAATGCCCCGCCGTCCTCACCTCTCGCCTCTTCACGACCTCATTTTATCTCCCTCTCCCACACCGTCTGGCCTTGTGCCATAATTACTGATCAACCGTTGCAAGGCATAAAGACTGTGATGATGGGGCATTGCAGATGATGACCAAGAAGAAAACAACCAGCATTCCATGTGCAGCACCATCCAACCCCCAGGCTTCCCTGGACGTGCACCCTAGGGTCGGTGCCTCTATAAAACCTTGCCCATCCACCAGCTACAACCACAACCACCTCCTCCCTATCAGTGAACCACATTAGCCGCTAAGAACCATCTCCTCCCTAACTACCTACAACTCTAGCAACAATCTGGTCCTTAATCTACCGCCAACAACCCCAAGTCCCCTCCTTCACCGCTGACGAGTAATGGTCTGAAGATAGGTCTCGATCTCGCCAGCCACCACCACCTGACGCCACCCATCTACTACTACAACATTTGATGCCTCGATAGCACGACCACTGCCAACCTTATCCCTCAGATCTCCTCTGCCTACTCTGAACACCTCCATTGAAACACCATATACAATATCAGGTCAACGCCACCTCCATCAACCTATAGAGACCTCCCCACATGCCTTGCCATCAGTTTCCGCCTCCTCGCCATATGCCAAGCGTTGATGTCACCACCACCATACTCAGATAATGGGGCACCCCTACACCTCCCTCTGGTCCCGTTGCATAGTCAAGTCAGTGTTAGGTCTCGCCAGTAGCCAGAGATATCCACGCCGTCTCCAACCCAGCCACCTACAATGTCGGTGCAACCTACAACAACAACACCCTGCCTCGCCACCAACAACAATATCCCTCCATGGATGCCTTATGTTCTCCTCCATCCAAACCTCGACCAGTTCTCTGACCTGTAACATCATCAAACTCGACCCCTAGATCTAGCACACCTCACTAGTCTCCAACACCTTCTTCACTTTATCACCAATCCCTCCCCACGACTCCTGACATTATGCTCTTACCACCTACAAATCAAACCTCAATAGCTATTGAAAGATTTGCAAAATGAAACACCTTGCACAAGCCAGATCTGGCGCTGATCCACAAACCTATGAACCTGATCTTCCATCAACGCCACCACCATCTACCCAACTCCCCTGAGATCCCACCCCTGACCAATTTCCTCCTCATCCCTTGATCATTAGCACCGCCATCACTTCTTGAGCAGCTACTTTAACACCCAAGCGTTGTCATCCATCGCCAGAGCCTGACGCCCCGACCACCTAATAGAGCCTCTGCCTTTCTTTTTCCAAGTCCTACAGATCTATGCAATCTCAGAGAAATCAACCACTTCTTGACCCCCAATCTCTGGTGTGAATCCCTACAACCTGCCTCAAATCCAATCAGATTAAAGGGTGCTTGACGACCACTCCTTCAAGCTCTAGCAACCCTGTAGTGCCTAAGAGTTGCCTCCTCTAGCCACTCCACTACTGCTAGCATGTTCTGGCCCTTCCTCCTCCTCAAGCCCAGTAGTAAGAGGATCGTATTGAGCACCTGTTGATCTTCCTTCATCTCCTTTATGTGAGGACTGACCTACAACTACTTCAGTTCAAACCTTGTGCTTAGACCTGAAGATTGTGACTGATATTTCTACTAAGTCCTGTTGCAGTGGAGGTACATTCCAACGCTATCATGGACACATGGTTAGAGCCTTCATATGCTAACCATTAGCCTCACTAATGACAACCTAGAGGGGATCCAATATATCACCCAAAAATCCATGACTGGGATCCCAATCGTGAAGCCAACAGTGAAGATATCCTCACCCAAATTCATGTACGTGACAACATCAACATTCATCGATGGGATACATCATAAGTCAAGTATAAAGAAGACCAATGAGACATCAACCCCAGACCAAGGTTGCTCATAGAATATCACAACAAAGTCCTATTTTGGTAAGTCAATACTATCTTGCATTTTTAGATTCATGAATACAGTTAAAGGATTAACAACATATCTAAACATAATAGTCTAAAAGGTGAACTCGATAGTATGAAGTCTCATAGCATTAGACTGATCCATACCCTAATAGATACCACTATAGTATACCCACTTATCTACAAGTATATATATGTCACTATAAGCTCATGCGAATATAACTCATAAATGGCTAGATGATAACCAAAATGACATGAAGTCCTAAGACCTACACATTCACGTAAGTCACCTAGAACACTTAATACATCAGCAATATGCATCTCATATATGTAGAATATGGTTATCACAATGATTTGTTCATGTTATTACCCATATATGGATGAACCAATAATTAATTGAATAGCAAAATATAGTAGTCCATAATGAGACTAATGTAAACACTAACTTAGCCTTATTACAAAGTAAAATCCTTACATTTGATGAATCTAGAAATTTACTTATTTAAATTTGTCTTGGTGGGTACATTGATATATGTGAAGAGTATTATAAGAAGGATATTTATTTATATGGAAGACTTTATATTCATACACATTAAATTTAGATGACTTAAATACAAGTCTATTATATCATCTTTCATTGAAATGCATACTTATGTACAAACATGAGACCAAAGTATGAGTATGTAACTAGTATGTATTTAACTATGTATGGCTAAAACCCTAGATACTTCGTATGAATATTTTGATAAGTCATACCTTATACTATGAACAATTGAGAACCTAAAATAGAAAAAATTATATACTAAGTATGATGCCTAGATGGGAATATAGAAAGGAAAAGGATGGAAAAAATATGAAATTGTAATCCCTGATGGAAACTTAATCCAAAAAAACTCAAATTGAACAACATTTGATTCCAAGCCCATCGTAACCATATTGTTCCAAAATTGTAGATACATCTATTTGGGAGATATTTGAATATTTTCATGAAAACATTGGAATCTTGCCTGATATAAAGGTACTTGATCTTCTATTTCATTGTTGAACTATTTTCCCTCTTGATAAACACACATATATCTTGATTTGTGGTGAATTCCATATAGTTTTGAAGCCTTTATTTATTATTGAAAGTTCACCACTCTCATTTTTCAATTGATGAAATATTTTTGATAATAATTTTGGCACTGGACTTGATATATTTGGAGTTTTGACTCCTTGTGGACTTTGGTCCCTTGGGCTTTGGCCCTATAGAGATTTGGCTCACTTGAGTGGGCCAAGTACCTCACAACCCTGTGCAGTGGATAGGGATTTGTTGTCCCCTAGTTAACTGGAATAGCTAATAAGGCACTAGTGTCATTCTCTCCTAGAGTGTGAGAACACAAGGCACTTAAACCTAGAAAAGATATAATAGGAAGGTGCCAAAACTTGCCAAATAGAATATCTTGAAATTGATATACCTTGTTCATAGCTTGGATAAATTTTGCATACTTCAATTATTGAATCTTGCTGAATGATATTCTTGTGAAAGATTTGTTATCTTGAAGTTGATATTGGAATTTCTTTTTGTTAGCTTTAGTCCACAAAATAGTCTTTTCCTAACTTTTATTATACATCTACACCTATTTCATACATAGTTCAATGATTGGATTCAGTTCTAGCTTTTCTTACCCTTTATTTCCCTTCAATGGGGTCCATGTGTGGTTTCGTTCCCTCTGGGAACTCATGGGTAGGTACTAGATGGAAAAGCTTGAAGAGACGTGCATTGGGTAGTCCTATGTTGAAGACTAGTTAGCAATGAATTTTATTCTTAAACTTTGTAATCATATTTGTAAGCTTCCACGACTCTGATGTACAAGCATGATTGTAATAAAGATTGTTTATGATTGTGATATTATTTTGTAAATATTTGATCGTAAAGATCAGTTCTTTCCAGAATCCAAGTTGCAAAGATAATAGGAGAAGAAAGAGATAAAATCAAATAAAGCATTATTAAGAAGGAAAAGTTGAGATAATGATGAAAACATAAGAAATATGTAGAAATATGGATAATGGAATCATCATGGATGAGATTTTGAGTTCACATGGTTGCCAATGGTAAAATAAATCCAAATAAAGAAAATAAAAGATTAAGAGAGAGAGAATGTGATTAAAATATGTCTTTATAAGTGATAACTTTCTTATGAAGAACAATCTCTCATAATTTTGAATTTGAGTCCCAAACTTGGCTCACAAGTATTTCAAGGCATTAGAAAGTTTCCCTTAAAATTTGAGAAGAAAAGAAATTAAGGTGAGAGAGTTATGGGTTTTACAAGAATACATAAAGTTTATAAATTAATATAATGTTACATTAAATGTAACGATTTCCCTCTCCTATAGGGAATTTTGTTTGAGGCTTTATATCTATCACACCGCACAGGAGTCGTTGGATCCTTGATCCTATGATGATGAAGTCGTCACCTAGCTCTGCCCAAAGAGGGAAAGTCGAGAACAATAGTTGGGAATTTCCTGATCGGATTCCTCTCTCTACGCTGTCTGTTGATGACTGGACACCTTTCCTTTAGTTTGGAGAGGCAAATCCGAATCAAATGATCCCTAATAGCACCATGTTTGGGAAGCTCTGATGAGTTTCCTTTTTTTTTTTTGGAAACGGCAGGCAGGCCCTCTGGCGGTTGGCACGCATGACCCTGCCTATATAAGGCACCAATTTTCCACCATGAAGGAGGAAGAGGTTTGTAGAACTGCAAAGAAGGTTCTTCCACATCCAATTTTCTAGAAGCGTTGCTCCCCTCCCCTCTCTTCTTCATGTAAGACACTGAAGAGAGAGAGAGAGAGAGAGTCCCCTGTGTTGGTTTGTACTGTCTCTAGTCAATTTCCTTTGGTGGTGGGGTAGGCATCCTTGCTTATCCCACAGGAGCCCTGGAGCCGAGAGTCAACGAAACAATTGACTATGTGGTCATTTCTATGTGGCGAGTAGCCTGGCTCGTGAGGTTGAAGATGATTAGGGAGATTTACATTTCTGACCCCGGGAGTGAGATGACTCATGGTTGCTGGATAGGGGGCAAGCAGGTCATTTCAATATCAACCAAACCGGTGACAAATAATAGGTAAGTGCTGACGTGGCATCGTATGATTGGCCACTTTATGTTTTATTTGCAAAAATTGTAACTAATTCTAGAAAACTCGAATTGAGACAAGTCTTATATGAAAATTGATCCTTAGAATGAGAGAAACACAAAGAAATTATGTTTGAAACCTGATTAAGCTTGCAATTTTAAAAGTAGCTAAAGTTGTTACATTTAATGAAATTATTAATGAAAGACCACAAGTCTTGATGGTTATGGGATTAAATGATGTGCTTTGGATAGTTAAAGCCAATATTAACTTGTTGTTAATAAAAGAGAGAATTAGGTCTAAAAAGATGATATTTATGCATAATTGGCTTAATTTAGGGTTCCATGTACATGAGTATGTTGTAATGCATATAGAAACTCTAATTTAGGGTAAAATGTGGTTAATGTGGTTAATTCGGGATTCCTTGAAAGGAAGTAGTTTTGAGTTGATCCCCAGCCTATTAGGAAAGTTTTTAACAAGCTAGTTAAGGGTTGTAATCAGTTTTGCTATTTTAGGGTTTATAGAGGTAATGGTAAAGAATAACCCTAATGAAACCCTAAAAAGGAGTACGAAACCCTAGGAAGCGAGTTCAAGATGAAGAAGATGGAATCTGATAAAGTGGATAGTAAAAAGAGTACATGTATTTTTTCAGAATTATTACTTGTGTGGAATGAACTACTTGCTTGGATTTACTATTAGCTTGTTGAATCTGCTGAATAGGTATGTGGTTATTTATGAATAACCGATCTAGTTTCATGAAGTTTTCTCAAACGTTTGATCGATTGGATGCAACCTAAACCGTTGAGTGTTTATTATGCAATCCTATAAAGTCACCATGATTATCACAATTAAGTATATATGTGCATTCTCAAACCTACATGCCACCCTGATGTATGATGCATGACCAAGCCCCAGAGGGAAGGTCTATTTGGTCAAGCCCTGGAGGGAAGACCATTGGGAACTGAGAGGTTACCCCAGGCACCAAGCTCAGGATGGAGAAGGTGGCCTTCTGTCCCTTGCAAGGACAAAACCATAGAGAGGGTGATCCAGGGTTAGGGCAAAAGCAGTTGAGAATGACACATCGAAAACGTAACTTCTGGATTATTAATATCTTATTTTTGATAATTAGGTTGTTTGCAATTATTTGTGAAATTGTGATTGTCCCCCACATAGCGCTATAGAAATATACTGACCGACGTTTTGATTGTCAGCATTTTAGGTACAATCATTGAAAAGGACAAATAATAAATTGAAACATTATGAAGGTATGTATAATCAGTTGAAGGAGGATTAGATAGATAGACTCCATCTGTGGATAGAAGTCTAGAAATCTAAATTTTTTACAAGGTATGCAAGAGATTTATTTTATTCCAGCTTTCCCGTTCTGTTTTAGTAGAATTTGATAATTATTATTGATTAAATGTTGAACCACTGATACAAAAATATTGGTATAACGTCTCTGACCTTTTGGCCCCCCTTAAGTGGGGGGTTACCGGGAGGTGGGGTTGTTACATTTGGTATCAGAGCCATGATTTCTCATTTAATCCTTAGTAATTATTAAATTTTACAAACTTTGTAGAACCAAGGGAGTTATTAGAGGATGTTCCAAAGACAAAGGTGTCTAGAAAAGGATCACGGTCCGGGGACATGCAATATTTTCCTCCGCCCCGCTAGTCGGTCACGAGGACTCCCGGATGCGATGTGACTGCCTGGCCAATGTCTGAGGTTTTGAGTCAAAATAAGATACCTTTAGTACTCTCTCATATATTTCGTCCCTTCTCAACCCTAATTCATATACGATTCTAAGGTTTAGGGTTTTGCTCTCTCTTCCTCACCCTCTTGAGGTCAGGGTAAGTATGATAAGGATTAAGGAATCCTCCACCAAATCAATGGAAAGTATGTAAATAAGATGTCATGGACATAAGCTTAATACTTTAAGCGTAAACTAAAGATTAGTTACATGATTAGGTTGCATGACATGTGTTGCCGTACATTCAAGAGAGCTCTGAGGTTAGACCTTGTTGTAGGAGGATGAGGAGAGGGTTAGCCCTAGGGACAGAGGCCTCTAGGAAGAGGTAGAGATCTGACACATCCTTGGAGGATGATGCTAACCCTAACCCTAAGTGGTTATTATAGAGAAATGTCGAGATAAGTTAGATATCATAGTCGACCACGTACATGGTTTGACATGCATATTGGTTTTGGATACCCGTGAGAGGCACGAGCTATGTGTGGTTGGTTGACCAAGTGCCTTTTGGCGACCCAACCTTGGAAGGGTCGTGCCTGTTAGGGTGAAGGATAGCTCCTTCATTGAAGAGGATAGTGGTGACCATAGAGAAACCCTTATAGGCATATATGAGCATAGAAGAGCATGCACCTATGTAGGAGAGAACATCAGCAGTGCTAGCAATAGGTTGAGACTTAGGTCAGAAGGGTTATTCCTGGCCGGTTAGGAGATGAACATGTAGAGATTTTGATAATCTTGATCGAACATAGGTTTGGATCATACGTTTCACCCATGTGGGTGTATGCAAGTATCCTTAAGAGCTTGGTCCACTTTCTTAGAGAGAGAACCTCCAGTGGTAAGGTTGGTTGTAGGGTTAGCTCTAGAGAGAGAGCAAGAACCAAGCAAGAAGGTTGGAAGCTTAGACTCTGAGACATGAGGAACCATGAGAAGTTGGGTATGTTATGACCTAGAATGGATGACCTAAGTAGATGGTTGTGGTTGGCTCGTGCATGATCCTTGGAGACATGTGGTATCTTGGTTGCCTTTAGAGGAACCAAACCCTAGAAAAGGGAAGAGGCTTCTTGAGTTGATGTATAGATGTTATAGGTGCCTACCTTTTAGGTATAGGAAGAGAGTTCCTTAGACTGAGGAGCTATAGTATCATGTTGTGAGGCCTCATACCTAGTTGGTTGCCCTGGTGAAGGACTCTGAGGTATGGTTCGCATGGAAGAATAGTAGGAAGTGCATGCTATACCTTGTACATGTTTGGTTCATGGTTGAAAAGTTGAGCATGTAGTTAGACAATTGATGCATAAGAAGAGAACCTAGGGTTCCTAGACCTAAGAGGGGAAGTAGTAGTATCAGGTGCACCTGATGTTCCCAATGATGTTTGAGTTCCTACAAATTTGAGCATGGCACCCCTCATGTTTAGAGGAAAAGGAAACCCCTTAGACTAACATATATGTTCGATGAACCCCTCACACCTAGGTTGGTGACATATGCATGTATGATATGGGTCCAATGTTGAGGAATAGGAACAAGTATATACCAAGGAACCCAGAGGGGATTAGTGGGAGGTCTTCTTGCTAGCTACGTGCCTAAGTAGCATGATAGGGCTAAGCACACACATGATGATGTAAACACTGGACGTAAGGACTTTGTGACCTGTGTTGCTATTAAGAGATAGTTTTCTCCCATCCTGGGGAGGGACCCTTCTGTAAGGTGAGTATCAACTTTTGGTTTAGGTTTGAGGTAACCTAAAGGGGTCTCTCTTAGGAGCTTGAGGAGCTAAATGGAGAGAACATAGAATGAGGACGAATCCATAGACCCATGTGTGACCATCTCTAAGGGGCATGAGGTTATGTTGACATGGAGGTAACCTGTATGGGGCTAGACCAAGTTAGGTAGGTTGCCATGATCCCTATGAAAGGACGTATGTTTGACTACATATGCCCAAATAGATGATGAAGTTTTGAGTAGGGATTCAAGTTTGAGATGTACCATGATAGAATGCTAAGTCAATACCAAGGTCAGGTAGGGATAAGACCAATGGGAGTAGGAGTTGTCTGGTTTCTAGATGCACAAGACCATAGGGTCGGGAGGTAACAATTATCTTTTTATGAGGACCATGGGTGAGGAGATTGATCAGCTTCATGAGCTCATGGGACCCAAGGGGCAAATGAAGTGGGCACTCCCTGGTTTCCAAGGGAAAGGGATGACCCCAAAAGTACCAGCACCCTACAGACCTAGAGGAGATGACTAAGGATTGTGTGATGACCCAAGTGTGTTTGGGAACAGTTTCCATGGAAGTAAACATGAAATTGAGATGTTCATGATGTGAAGTCATGTGATGCACGTTTCAACTTAGATTAGAAAGTGTATTGGTGATGTGTAATGCACCATATCTACTTTTGGAATGTGATGAACTCTATATTTGGACTACAGCCAAATGCTTATTTCCTCTCATTATGAGGGTGAGAGATAGGTCAAAATGCATGTCATACTGTAATGACCACATTTGTACTTAATTGGTAAACTAGGGTTTACCTGAATGAGTACATGCTTGATTAGATTGAACATCATTTAGACTTGATTAATGATAGTAGATCAATTGTGATGTTTCAAACCTAAGAAGAAGCTCTAACTATGATTTTAGTTTGAAGAATTAGGGTTTGAGAAATGTAAACCCTAATCAGCAAAAATTAGGGTTTTGATAGTACATGAATATGGAATTTGATTAGGATAGCAGTGTGGTAAATGATTTTTCATATTTTCTAAAAATTTTGTATTTAATTGAATTTTGGATAAGATATGGATAACTCAATCATGCGTATTGGAGAAAAATTTCAGAATATTTGAGTGTTCTTTGAATGTTGTTCTCGGTCAAACTATACTTCAACCAAAATGCTGACAGAGTGCTTTTCAAAAACATAGTGTTTTATTTTTAATAATTTATTGGTAACTCCAAATGATCTAAAAATTACAGTTACTTTTTATGACAGAAAAATTCAGCTGAAATAAGAGAAAGTATAGTGAGGGGTCAATGTGCAATTGACCCCAAGCAGCTCAATTGCTCTATATGGTCAACCTAACACACTAGTAGCTCTCATAATTCGTGATTCATTCTAGAGAAATGAAATTCTAGAGAGAGAGGGAGAGTTAGGGTTTGAGAGGAGAAATTGATGGAGATGCTGACCTAGGGTTTTGCAGTCTGAGGAATGATGAAATCATGTAAGTTTAGCTTCTTTGCATAGCCTTTCATGGTGAATCTTCTCTCACATGTCAAGATTCCGTCCCTCCTCTGATTTAATCCAAAATGGTGTCAAAACTTCCCATTTTCTCACTCTTTATTTATAATCCCTCATTTTTAGGGTTTCCGAGCTGAAAGGAAGAAGAATTGGGTGAATTGCTAGGGATTTGATATGAGATCGAGATTTTTAGGGATGAGATACATTTTTTAGGTGTTTTAACACCTTATGGTGAGTGGGAACTTCCTTTAAACAATATATTGCATGAAAATTGGTTAAATCATCCATAATCTTTAATTGCTAGTATGCGACTACAAACCCTGAATTGTCTATTTGTTCTAAGTTGTTGCAAAATGATATGAAATGGATTCTTCCTCTGTTTGGATGAAGTTCAGATGATAAAATCATATTAGAAATATATATAGTACATCCTAATGAGAATTCCCTAAGTATTCACAGAGGTTATAAGAGTAAACTGAAATATAGGGAATTTGTCTATGACTGAAATTTGCTGTATAAGTAAATAGATAAAATTACTTATCTAGATACCCTTGGTTATGAATGATTGTTTATCTACATTCATAGTACATATATGTCAGATACTATATTGGATTTTGTTCAAAGTGAATAGTGTTTGTTTAATATCTCAGTAAAGAGGGTGAAACCCTAGATGCGAGGAAAGTTGGATATTTGCGAATAGATATTGTGAAATCCATTTGAAGGGATTTTCTTGACATGATAGAATTTATTTATTCAATGTTATTATTGATGCATGATATCCCAGTGAATGGCATGGAAACCCAAATTCATCTCAATTCCAAGATTTCATACATATATTGATTTTATATGATTTGTTGATAGTAGTCTTTATTCAATGAATGTTTATGTCACATGAAATATTTATGGGAGCCATGTGAATAAGTTGTTGCCTAGTGAGAGGTGACAAGATGTGTGATGGCCTTGTGAGCCATGAGAATACTTGTACAACCAGTGAAATGAATACCTTGGTCTAAGGACTTAGAGGTAATGGTTACCTGTTACAAAGGTAACAATGCTATGTGATGATCTAAGGGTTGTAATACCCAGATCCAATAATCATGATAATGATGTGAAGGGATGAGAATTCCCAGTAATTTGATAAGGGATTGAGATCCCAGGTATCATGTGTTTTAAAAATTTGAGAAGTACGCGATAGATGTATTACACCTTTCTTTGTAGCATTTGTGGTGATTAAATAAAACCCTAAGGGTAGGGTGTTCAATGAATCAAGTATTGTGATATCAATGCTCTCAATTATTATTAATAACTCTTATCATGATAAGTAATTAACTCTTAATTGAGTTATGAGATGCACAACTCAAGATTTGGGTTGATATGCACGATTCTAGTGTGTATGTGCCAAGTGGACATGAAATCTATTTATTCAAGAATTTCAGTCTGCCTGCATGTATAGTATGTTGATTACTTAGTATATTACAGTGTTTTGAATATACTGCTCTGCCAAGTTGAGAATGATATACATGTTGTATTATAACTTCAAATAAGTAGACATGACACCATAGAGATACTAGAGTCAAGTATAAGTAAGAGAAGGGTACAATGTAGAAAAGAGTTTTCTAGGAATAATAAAATAATAGAATTAGGAGCCCTGAACACCGTAGAACCCATATGTGAGTTTTGCGTCTTAGGGGTGAAACGACCTAACCCTGGAAGCATCCAGTATACGGGGGTCAGAACGTGCTATCAGGTGGCATGGGGGACAAATCCCTAGTGGAAGTCTCCTTAAATTATAGTTTGTAGTGCCCAACATCAACCAGAAGTCCTGGTGGCACTCGAGTATAGAAAAGCCAAGAGGTGGCTTGACTCTCCACCTGTGTGCTCAGGTTAGAGGAGGAGTCCAGTTTAGGCCAGAGAGCCATTTCCCTGTTGCATTCCAAGAGAGTAGTCAGACTTAGCATTTCCCAGGTGTGTCCGCTAAGTCTTGTACAGTGTGATCATAGTGCGCTACGAGTCTTCAAATGTAGAGTACACTGCATATGATTAGGGCATAATAAAATGAATGAGAGGTCAAACAAGTGTGTACAATTATTCAATTATTCTTTGTATGTTTCTGAATTATTAGTTCTCTTTATGATCAATCAAGCATTTCATATATTGATTCACTCTTATAGATATTTAGAGTATCCTGCCATATTTATGATTGTAAATTATTAGACTCTTTAAAGCTTATTGCTGTTCTAATTGATATCAATTGATCAAAAGTATATTTGTAATTATATTAGTGCTTTAGACTATTTCTTTGAAGTACTCATTCACTGAGCGAGTAGGCTCACCCGTCTACTCACAATTTTAAGGGAAATCACATGGACTTGAAGAAGTTCATTGCATCAGAGTAGATCTGCCACAAGAGTTAAGTCTGAGTATAGTTAAGTTTAATCGATCCCTGTCACTCTAGGTCCTAGTATAGATGTGAGAGTGTTGTAAATAATGTTTTGTATCCTTGTTTCCTTAATAAGAGAGAATGTATCTGATTATCATGTCGTATGTACCTGAGAATGAATGTATGGATATGCATCATTTATGTTGAGATCATATTAAAGTAATCAAAGTTTGATTCTCTTGCAAAGTTAGTTTATGTGGTTCAATGTGAGAAAACAAATAGTTTGAAAAAGAAGAACAAGTTAAGGGTGATCTTTGTATTACGTTAATCCTAAATTTATGCCCTAATCTCATGATTAATGGTAATTGTGAGATCGGGGTTTAACAACTTGGTATCAAAGCTTAGGCTGAGTTGTCAGGGACCATTAAGTTAGAAAGTTAGAGTTATAAGTGTGGCATATAGGAGATGTTATGATGTTAGCTCTGGGGATATCCTGTCCCAGTATCTGAGTACTTGGATCAACCAATATCAAGCTACTCTATCTATTCTTTCATATATACCCTGGCCAGGTATACAGTGGAAGGATGGGCTAGAGAGGAACCCTAGAAATATTAGGGTTAGAAACAAGATAAGAAACATGAATTAAGAGCATAAATATAAAATGAGATAAAACTTTCATTTCATATTGTTGTCTTATTGGAGATGAATAAAAATGCTCTTTTATGTTTGAATTTAGATATTCAGTATTTTGAAACATATATGGGTCTTTAAGATTTGTTGTACACTATGCAGTTATAGCATTTATTGATTACATTCTTTGTATCAAGTAGACTAGAAATAATCTTTGAATGAACTTTCCTAAGTGGATATTCTTTCCACATGTTTGAGATTAATAGGAGTTGGTTAATCTTAAGTAGCTCTTGGCTTCAGGACTGTAGGTTCGGCCTGGTCTGACTGGTAGGATGCATTACTGGGATCTAATGACTCCTATTAACAATATGATAAGAGTAGACTCTGGATAAATTAAACCCACATCATAGTGAGAATGTACATACACTAAGATGTTGAAACATATGGGAAATATTAGAATATCTAAGAATCACTTGGAACTGATATCTGAGACCCAACTTTGGGGCCTCATATGAGAAATCCTTAATTGGGAATAATGGAACACGACATAAGGTTCAAATTAAGTTTAATGATTAATATTATATGAACTCTAAATATGAAATATGGAAAAGACATGAGAAAAGTATGTAAGGGGCCAAGATAGTAAGAATCAATCATGATGAATGGATTATATAACCGAGTACAATGTTTTTATGTACTCCAAAGCAAAGGGAAAATAGAAGAAAAGAGCTAAGTATACAATAAGTACATAGAAGTGAAGAGTCTTCAGAAGAGTTAAAGTGAAGAGAACTAGATGAACATGTAAATCATAAGACTAGGATAAGAAACTAAGTTAAAACAAAGATAAATGTTGGAAATGATGAGCTTGATTAAGGAATGAGGGTTATGATATAATTGAGAGCATGTAATGCATACCTTTATTGTGAAGTTAATACATTCATCCTTACTACCTTTGGATTCCAAGTCTCTATAGAACAACAACCAAGTTTCTAAAAGAAGAACAAAAGTGTATCTTAACCAATGAATAAGTCATATAAAGGTAGACTATATTCTGGAAGGAAAAACTTGATTGAAAAAGAAACTATGTTTCACCCATGCATGAGTTGTTTGATTTAAAATGAAGGATATGTAATGTATTAAACATGAGTTGAAACTAGTAGAGAGATTATTGATTTAGAATTTCAACTTCACATTAATAGAAGGATAAAAGGAAATATATGCAACATGGTATACTTGATCATACACATAAAGAAGCAACATGATCATAAGAGAAAACTAGCAGTTAAAGATGACATGTGGAATAGTAGTATATGGTAAGGGGATTATGGAAAGTAATGAAAAGGTTTGAAACATGGTGGAGTAATATAGATTATAAAAGAAAGAGGTTGCAAGATTCAAGAAAGTGCTAATTAGTCAAGTATCCTTGTTGATAATTAAATAAACCTACATATGAGAAATGTATTATTGAATGTTTGAAGATAAGAATTCTAAAGTCTCAAAATAATCTTATCTTTCATATATTCCTTAATGAAAGTAATATACCACCATGGCAGAGGCATCTAATGAATGTAATAATGACATACAATATGATGATGAAACCCTAGCAGGGAAAATTGAGAAGGTAATATATCTGAATGGCCAAGTAAGAGAAAGGAAATTCAATTGATAAGATAAGGAAGACTTTAGTAAAACGTGTGAGATCCAAAGTTTTACTTTCAAATTAAGGGAACAAAGTTACACACAACAACATCATGCTACTGATAAGGACCAAATTGTAACTTTGCTCCCTTAATATGATAACCATATTGTATTGATATGCAACCCTGATGAGGTATAGGTTGTTATACCTAGCTTTAATATAACTAAGTGATGGTAATTGGGTATGAATAGTCCTTGAATGACTAATACAATTATGGAGTACTCTGTTACTATTGTTGAAACCCTAGTATGCTATAACCCGATGGTTACACCTTGAATTATGTATGGGTTCATACTTGAGAATAGTATGGAATGTGAAGGTAATGCTTCACCTTATAAATCCATGATCCAATGGGGATTCCGTGAGTAGTAATGTACAATTGTTTTTGAATCTAGTCTTTTAACTCAAGAATATTTTGCTATTTGAGTAGCACAATAGTAAAATTCAAAAGAACATGGTGAACTCTCTTTTGTGACTCAGAGGTAATATAAAGCAGTAGTACATATTGAACAGTATGAATTGAGATAGTTGGATCAGATTATCAATGTTGAGATAACACCTCAAGAGTATGAAAATATTGAAATGGTTGCTTCTCTATCTACTCTATGATTGATTGTGGCATAGAGAATTCATTGGATATCATTGGGAACTATTTCAGACATGTTGTGATTATAAAAGAAATAAAGGACTTAATGTTGAAAAATGCATTCAAGTATGAAATACATGAATTTAATGATATGTAAGATTTCAGAAGCTTAAAATAAATTTGAATATACTTTGTTTGCGTATTTATGTTTCGGCGATGAAACTTTTTAAGGGGGTGACAATTGTAATGACCACATTTGTGCTTAATTAGTAAACTAGGGTTTACCTAAATGATTACATGCTTGATTAGATTGAACATCATTTAGACTTGATTAATTATAGTAGATCAATTGTGATGTTTCAAACCTAATAAAAAACTCTAACTATGATTTTAGTTTGAAGAATTAGGGTTTGAGAAATGTAAACCCTAATCGGCAAAAATTAGGGTTTTGATAGTATATGAATATGGAATTTGATCAGGATAGCAGTATGGTAAATGATTTTTCATATTTTCTAAAAATTTTGTATTTAATTTATTTTTAATATGTCATGTATAACTCAATCATGCATATTGGAGAAAAATTTCATAATATTTGAGTGTTCTTTGAATGTGGTTCTCGGTCGAACTATACTTCGGCCAAAATGCTGACAGAGTGCTTTTTAGCAGCATAGTGTTTTATTTTTAATTATTTATTGGTAACTCAAAATGATCTAAAATTTTAATTGGAGATCTGAAACGCAATCATAAATAACATGTAAAAGTTTCATAATTTTCTGATGTGTTTAGACCTTATCAGTAGATGAATTACAGTAATATTTTTATGACAGAAAAATTAAGCTGAAATAAGAGAAAGTATAGTGAGGGGTCAATGTGCAATTGACCCAATCAGCTCAATTGCTCTATATGGTCAACCTAACAAACTAGTAGCTCTCATAATTTATTGATTCATTCCAGAGAAACGAAATCCTAGAGAGAGAGAGGGAGTGTTAGGGTTTGAGAGAAGAAATTGATGGATATGCTGACCTAGGGTTTTGCAGTCTGATGAATGATGAAATCATGTAAGTTTAGCTTCTTTGCATAGCCTTTCATGGTGAATCTTCTCTCACATGTCAAGATTCCATCCCTCCTCTAATTGGATCCAAAATGGTGTCAAAACTTCCCCTTTTCTCACTCTTTCTTCATAATCCCTCATTTTTAGGGGTTCCGAGTTGAAAGGAAGAAGAATTGGGTGAATTGCTAAGGATTTGATATGAGATTGAGATTTTTAGGGATCAACTACGTTTTTAAGGTGTTTTCACACTTAGGATGAGTGGGAACTTCCTTTAAACAGTATATTGCATGAAAATTGGTTAAATCATCCATAATCTTTAAATGCTAGTATGCGACTACAAACCCTGAATTGTCTATTTGTTCTAAGTTGTTGCAAAATGATATGAAATGGATTCTTCCTCTATTTGGATGAAGTTCAGATGATAAAATCATATTATAAATGTATACAATATATCCTAATGAGAATTCCCTAAGTATTCACAGAGGTTATAAGAGTAAACTAAAATATAGGGAATTTGTCTATGACTGAAATTTGATGTATAAGTAAATAGAGAAAATTGCTTATCCAGATCCCCTTGGTTATGAATGATTGTTTATCTAAATTCATAGTACATATATGTCAGATACTATCTTGGATTTCATTCAAAGTTAATAGTGTTTGTTTGATATCTCAGTAAAGAGGGTGAAACCCTAGATGTGAGGAAAGTTGGATATTTGCAAATAGATATCGTGAAATCCTTTTGAAGGGATTTTCTTGACATGATAGACTTTATTTATTCAATGTTATTATTGATGCATGATATCCCAGTGAATGGCATGGAAACCCAAATTCAGCTATATTCCAAGGTTTCATACATATATTGATTTTATATGATTTGTTGATTGTAGTCTTTATTCAATGACTGTTTATGTCGCATGAAATCTTTATGGGAGCCATGTGAATAAGTTGTTGCCTAGTGAGTGGTGACAAGATAAGTGATGGCCTTATGAGCCATGAGAATACTTATACAACAAGTGAAATGAATACCTTGGTCTAAGGACCTAGAGGTAATGGTTACCCGTTACAGAGGTAACAATGCTATGTGATGATCTAAGAGTTTGAATACCCATTTCTAGTAATCATGATAATGATGTGAAGGGATGAGAATTCCCAATAATGTGATAAGGGATTGAGATCCCAGGTATCATGTGTTTTAAAGATTTGAAAAGTACGTGATAGATGTATTACACCTTTCTTTGTAGCATTTGTGGTGATTAAATGAAACCCTAAGGGTAGGGTGTTCAATGAATCAAGTATTGTGATATTAATGTTCTCAGTTATTATTAATAATTCTTGTCATGATAAGTAATTAACTCTTAATTGAGTTATGAGATGCACAACTCAAGATTTGGGTTGATATGCACGATTCTAGTGTGTATGTGCCAAGTGGACATGAAATCTGTTTATTTACGAATTTGAGTATGCCTGCATGTATAATATGTTGATTACTCAGTATATTACAGTGTTTTGAATATACTGCTTTGCCAAGTTGAGAATGATATACATGTTGTATTATAACTTCAAATAAGTAGATGCGACACCATAGATATACTAGAGTCAAGTATAAGTAAGAGAAAGGTACAATGTAGAAAAGAGCTTTCTAGGAATAATAAAATAATAGACTTAGGAGCCCTGAACACCGTAGAACCCCTATGTGAGGTCAGCACCTTAGGAATGAAACAACCTAACCCTAGAAACATCCTGTATACGGGGGTCAGAACGTGCTATCAGGTGGCACGGGGGACGAAGCCCTAGTGGAAGCCTCCTTAAATTATAGTTTGCAGTGTCCAACATCAACCATAATTCCTGGTGACACTAGAGTACAGAAAAGCCAAGAGGTGGCTTGACTCTCTGCCTGTGTGCTCAAGTTAGAGGAGGAGTACAATTTAGGCCAGAGAGCCATTTCCCTATTGCAGACCAGGAGAGTAGTCAGACTTAGCATGTCCCGAGTGTGTCCGCTAAGTCTTGTAAGGTGTGATCGTAGTGCACTATGAGTCTTCATATGTAGAGTACACTGCATATGATCAGGGCATAATAAAATGAATGAGAGGTCAAACAAGTGTGTATAGTTATTCAATTATTCTTTGTATGTTTCTAAATTATTAGTTCTCTTTATGATCAATCAAGTATTTCATATATTGATTCACTCTTATAGATATTTAGAGTATCCTGCCATATTTATGATTGTAAATTATTAGACTCTTTAAAGCTTACTGATGTTATAATTGATATAAATTGCTCAAAAGTATATCTGTAATTATATTAGTGCTTTATACTATTTCTTTGAAGTACTCATTCACTGAGCGAGTTGGGTCACCCCTCTACTCACAATTTTTAGGGAAATCACATGGACTTGAAGAAGTTCATTACATCAGAGTAGATCTGCCACAAGAGTTAAGTCTGAGTATAGTTAAGTTCAGTTGGTCCCTATCACTCTAGGTCTTAGTATATATGTGAGAGTGTTGTAAATAATGTTTTGTATCATTGTTTCCTTAATAAGAGAGAATGTATCTGATTATCATGTTGTATGTGCCTGAAAATGAATGTATGGATGTGTATCATTTATGTTGAGATCATATTAAAGTAATCAAAGTTTGATTCTCTTGCAAAGTTAGTTTATGTGGTTCAATGTGAGAAAACAAAGAGTTTGAAAAGAAGAAAAAGTTAAGGGTGATCTTTGTATTACATTAAATCCTCAATTTATGCCCTAATCTCATGATTAATGGTAATTGTGAGATCGGACTTTAACACATACACTAAGGGTAAAGATGACATGAGTTGAAACATTGCCATATAGAAAGTGTCATACCTATTTGGAAAGTACATGGAGTGGATGGTTTACAAACATGAAGAGAACTAAGGTAGTCATCATGAGGATGTTCTTATCAAGACAGTATGGAATGTATGAGTTATATAAGTTTGAGGTTGATAACCAAGATGATGAGCCTGAAGTTTTCTTATCTCAATTAGACCTAAATAAAATATGAGGATAATAAGCGGAGTATATGAAGGTTTATGTCTTCACCGTGACCTAGCACAAAAGGATGTAAGGTGGTAATGGATGCACTTTGTCGATACACAACTGTCTATTTTAGCCAGTAGAGAGGCTAGAAGAGGTGGTTGGGTGAACCCTAAGTTTGTGAGACATGTTTGGCTAACACCAAGATACAACCCGACCCGTTGATCGAGTAGGGGTTTCTTGGTTAGCCATCCTAGAGCTTGATGAGATAGAGGGATGGTTGTAAGCACCTCACATACACCTCTTGAGAAAATAAGGTAGTAAAACCTGCTAGTAGAGTGTTTTAGGGTTTCTGAGGAGTCAACCTTGAGGAATCATGACATGTAGGAGATCATGATTTTAAGTTCACCATACACTCTGGTACTACTAAGATAATAAAAGGTCGCAGTAGTACTTAGCAAACCTGAGATAAAGAAGTAGATAGAGTTGCATGTGGCTTGTCTCCATGCATGCCAATGGGTGAAGGCCGAACACCAGTGACCCAACGAGTTGCTAACGAGAATGAAGAGTCCCCGAGAGGGAATGGGAGTGGATCACCATGGACGTTGTGGTGAGTCTCCCCTAGACTAAGAGAGGTCATGATGCAATATGGGTTATGGTAGATTGCCTTACCAATTTGATCCTAATCCCTTGCCTAAGAGAGAGAGAGAACTATTAGTGTGACACACTCTGATTGAACTATATATGAGAGAGAGATAGTTCATCTACACTATAATTTGAGTTTGATATCATGAGTACAACCTCAAGTTCACTTGCATGTTGTGGGAGTAGGTACATGAAGAACTTGATGCTAGATTGAAGTTGAGTACAACATATCACCCCTGACAGATAGACAGTAAAGTATGATCCAGAGCATGTGTGCTCGTTCATGGTGATACATGGGAGAAATCTCTATGCTAAGAGAGTTTAGTTGTGATGATAGACACCATAGCCAGTATCACGATGTAAGAAGCTCTATAAGTGAGGCCATTTTGGTCACTGCTTCATTGGGATGATGTCGGTGAGAGGGTCTTGGGAAGGTCAAAGAGACCACAGTGTATGCAGATGAAGTCGCTTTGATCATGCAATGGTTGAGAGAGCCCAGGGCCAACATGAGTCATGAGATGATGCAAAGAAGACTGACATGCAATTCACTGTGGGCGAACATGTGAAAACCCGACCCCTCTGAGCTATAGATGAGAAAGATGAGTCCTCAATACATGGGTCCATTTGAGATGGATTGGTGGAGTTGCTTATGTGTAGCTTACCCCTCAGGATAACATGATGTATGATGTGTTCCATGAGTTCGATCTCGAGCGCTATGTGATGTACCTGAACCATGTGCTGAGCCATGAACCTATTGAGCTTCTAGGGAGGCTAAAATATCCTGAGTCACCTATGAGGGTACGAGATACCAAGGTGTGAGAGAACTCAAATGTAAGAATATAAGATTATAAAAGTTTTTTGGAAGTTCCATGGAGAGGATGAAGCCACATCGGAGTGATGATGGACATGGATAAATCTTATCCTGTTTGTTTTCATGTTTGGTGGAATTTTGAGGAGAAAATTCCTGTAAGAGGGGAAGGATGTTACAACCTCAAATTTTTGGGTTCTTTTGGTTGGAAATGCAATTTCCCCAATAAATGTATGATTAAGTAATTTGTATGATTTATGTGCCTTGAACAGATTCCTTTGATAAATAGCCTTGTATGTTTGATTTCGTGGGCCTTGTTGGATATTGGGCCCAATAACAAGAAAAAGGAAATAAAAAGGAACATGAATCAATTCGTAAAAGAATAACTAAGATAATGAGAAAAGAAAGATGTGGAAGCATATAGAAGGCTAAGAATTATCCTTCAAGGAGGGATTTTGTATCTTTAGGATTTCTTGGGTTCCAAGGAGTCCAAGTTGCAAAGATAATAGGAGAAGAAAGAGATAAAATCAAATAAAGCATTATTAAGAAGAAAAGTTGAGATAATGATGAAAATATAAGAAATATGTAGAAATATGGATAATGGAATAATCATGGATGAGATTTTGAGTTCACATGGTTGCCATTGGTAAAAGAAATCCAAATAAAGAAAATAAAAGATTAAGAGAGAGAATGTGCTTAAAATATGTCTTTATAAGTGATAACTTGCTTATGAAGAAAAGTCTCTCATACTTTCGAATTTGAGTCCCAAACGTGGTTCACAAGTGTTGGGTTTTAGGGGAGGCAGAGAAGGCAGTGGAAACAAAAATTTTCCTCCCCAAACCCAGAACAAGGAAACACGTCAACGTCTATATAATAGGAAAGGATGGTTTGTGAAAACATACCTTGTCCCGAGGCTTGCTCGGCGACAATACCTCGCGGCTTGCGCGGTCTTCACCTCCAGTCTTGGACGGTGTCTGTGCAGCTCCTGGTCGCACAGAGACTGACAACTCCTGGTCTCACCGGGACTGTCGGGATTGACAATTGTCCTCTGAGCGGCAGAAATCTCCCGCCTCTGAAGTAGTCCACACGGACCACCTGGAACTCCAATATCCTTATCCCACAAGGAATTGGAAGGAGTCACACCCTCCTGTCAGTGTACTAGTCACTGATACACTCTCCTACCACCAGTCGCTTACTGTAGTTGTCTTTTCCTTGTTGTGCCTCCCTTATCAGGTAGCACTTGCTCGGGCTCTCTCTCGGTTGCCAAAACCAGAGAGAACGACAACTTTACAGAGCAACTGGTTGCATTGGGTTGTTCTTTGAGAAGCTCCCAATACCCCTATATATAGGAGGGTCATGTGACAAGGTTCTCTATCCCGGGCAATGCGGGACTAAAGCAGGAGTAGAATGGTTCGAGATTTTCCACAAAAACAACCAACTGCGCAACCTGAACCGATCGTTTCATTTCTGAAACAGTCAGTTAGGGACCTGAGCCGGTCGGTTGACACCTCAACCGATCGGTTGGGACCCATGAAATGGTCGGTTCACTTCTAAACCGGTCAGTTCGTGGTCCTGGTCAGTTCCCGATTGACTTTTCCTCTTTTGTTTGGAATTGGTACCTAATACCAATCCTTGTTCCAATCAAATTGGGCAAGTGAAACACAAAGAAATTTCTAACCAATCCTACTTTCCCAACTTGCTCGGTTGCATCAGTTGAACCGATCGTTTCAACACTTGAAGCAATCATTTCACCCTGTCCATGAGCCGATCGACTCACCACCTGAGCCGATCAGTTCACCAAGCTGAGCCGATCGATTCATCACAGGAGCCGATCGGTTGGGAGTGCAGATTGTGCAGAATCAGTCAATTGCAGTTTCAATCAATCTGATACTCCAATCAATGTGTCTAACACCTTGAACATTATGACATTGAGATATCAATTAATTGAGTGTTTAATTGAACTACTAAACTTCTTTAGTAATCAATCTAAACATTGTTTGTGGACAAAACTCCTCTTCCAGGTTAAATCCTATGTGTGTGACCCTGCAGGTCCATTTCATGTTGGCAGTGAAAGTCCATAACACTTATGACTTCACAAGAAAAGAGCGGTGCCTAGTCACACATCAGTGCTACCCAAGTGAAATAGAAAGTTGGAGAACAACTTTCAATCCTACAATCTGTGAATGGTGTTATAGTGAATGTATAATTCCTTTGTCACTAATATCCCGAATGAACTCGAGGCATGGAACAGTCATCCTGTCAACGTTCATTCACTTTCTTGATCTCAGAGTAGATTGGAAGAGATATGTATGACATCAATATCACATACTGATTCACACATGTGTGCACGTCTTTCTCAATTCTACTCATCAAGTGGCCATGGATATCAAACTCCCTCAGGAGGGACAAATCCCATATCTATCACTCACCCCTCAAAATCCCCATGTGTCAAAGCCACCCAATCATCACCTTTATAACAACCCATGTTTCAGGACTGTGTTTGATGATGTCAAAGTGTGCCCAACGACATATGTTGAGTGTAGTGATTTCAGGTCAAAGAATCACACTCACCACCATCACTGTGAGTACTGACTATGACTACCATGTCATGGTTCCATGTGTCAAACTCACGGTGGGTCTGTCCAGTACACTTGTTCTCTAACAAGTACCTATGTGTTTGGTTTGATATCTCTATATCATGACTAATGAGATTTTGTCATCAACCAACACCACAATCTAGTCTTGTGTGTTATTGCTGTCTATCTACCTTCCACAATGACATCTGACTAGGGACATAACAAGAATGTACAAACTCTTAGCATCCGTATGATCTCTTCGTTCAGGTCCTTAACTTGAAAGCATACGTCATTGAGTACTGTCATTCTCTAGACATTCAATCTGTTCTATCACTATCTCAAATGACTAAACCAGAAAGAATTGGAAGCTTGCCTTTGATGTTTATCAAATCAATCTTAATGTATCCCACCAATCATCCCATGATTGTCTCTCAGGGCATACATACCAACAGACTCCCACTTGCACTACGAGCCAATCACCCTTGAATCATATTCATAGTGATCTTCAAACATGTCCCACATGTTATTGTGCTCTAGTGCGAACATAGTGAGTTATGGCAACACCTTGCCAAAGTCAGTTTTAAATTGCATGTCTCACATCTCTTCGCTGTACATCACACGTATGAGATGGAGTTGCCGTAATATGCGATCTAGTATTCCTTTGCTAACCTTTAGCCACATTGCATGATCAAGGATTCCATACTTGTCATCAATGAGCAGAATATCTATAAGTTCATCTCATGAACTTCCAGATCCATATAGTATCCACTGCTGTTCTCCAACACATAGATACTCAACATTTCCTTTTTATATGGTTTTATTGGAACACTTCCAATTATCAACAAACTTTCACTTTTATATATATCCTATATATATTTTGCGATTAATATTCTTTCCTTTCGAAAGTTCGCATCAATGTAACTCTTTACATTGAACTCTTCCTTATCTCCACAGAACTAGTACTTCTCAAGTACTTATCAAGTTCTCATGGTATTCCAGTAACCCTTACTGGAAGTAGACATACATCCACTTGTCATGTCTCACATATGAGTTATCAGGATGAACACATCATATTGCTATGTCATACATACAAGATGATGAATGCATTTTGTTCTTGCCATAATGGGATGATTACATACATGATAGATCCACATATATTCTTAGTGTTCCCATTCTTCATAAGAATTAGACACTTGGCCTTGGGATACTAACTCCATGTAACATGGACAAGTTTTCTCCCACTATATCTGCGCATGCTGAACCCTTCAGTACAGATTGCTAATGTATGTTTTCTCCTTTTAGGTCAAGAGGTTTTCGAGAACTATCTCTATAGATCTCTATTCCTATCACATAGGAAACATCTCTATCTTCCTTAAAGATAATTTCCACTTTTGGATTTACATTCTAGAACATTTCCATTTCACATCAACATGTGGAATGTGAATACGCTCCCACTAAATCACAGATCCCTTCTTTATCTTTGACATATCAGTCAAACCCTTTGACTATATCATCAAAGTAAAGATCCAATTCCGAGTTGCTTGTACTCAATCAATCACATTGATTAGTTCATTGTAACTAATAGACTTTCATTTGCATTAGTGGATTCATAAACCTTATAGGTTGTGTCACGTACATGTCTTTGTTTTATTCCTCATAGGAATGTGGTTTTAGTATCCATATGCCAAATGTCTTAGTCATTAAGTTGCAATCAACACGCTTCATCCTTCTCAAAATGTTATCCATGTGTCTTAACACTTAAGATTCATTTGCACTTATGGATTTCATCCAATGAGTGGTACCATCAAGGTCATACCTTATGGTTCACATGGATGTCATTTAGGATGTAATGGTCATAAACCATAACTCAAAATTCGGTTCCTCATATTCATCTAGATAGGTGACTCATCATATGAACAACTCATCACATAGATAATTGAGGTGTAAGGATATAAGAATTCACAACCCTTGTGATTCTTAATTTCTTTTATTAGTGAAGGGTATTCTTTTATTAAGAAAAATTCAGTTATTTGATAATCATTCTCTAACTCCTTAGAGTATGATTCCTTCTTGATTTAGACATCACCATGTCTTAATCATGAGTTCACTATGATACACTATCATAATCACTCATAAGGATCTCAAACATTTAGTCCAAGTATTTCATTCATTGATCTCATCAAGAATTAACACTTTACCAAATTTGTACTTCATCTATGATAATCTTGAACACTTCAAGATATTCATATTGGTATTTCTCTAAACACTATTTGAAGTATTAGCATTTGTTCCAATAGGTATGTAAATACATCACATGTATCATACCTAATAGGATAATAATTCTCCCACTACCTTTAGTGAAGATTGATTAATCATGTCCAAGATATTCATGTCTCTTACCAGTTCTCTAACCAAAAGAGTCTAGATTTATCCATCACATGGAAACTAGAAATGAATTTCTCATGATTGATGCTAATTTGATTGTTTGAGTTGTTTATAACTTTTAGGTATCATTTTATCTTATGCATATCAAATACCACAAGATAAACAAGGCATTGCCACAAAGATCATATATTTAGAAATTGAAACATCTCTTTATTGATTGCCATCATTGTCATACAATATGCAAAAAATAAAGTGTTTCTATCTATTGGAAAATATGAATTAGCAGTTCATAACTGTATTACATGCCTTTTAGGCTGAAAATAAACTACAATACTCCTATCTATGGTGGCAACACTTGCCCAAAATTGAGTGCTTTACACTTTCCATCTTGGTATCATATACCTCAAAAGTATTACAAGTTTACTTTCATGACACCTTTAAGTAGAGATGTCTGTCGCCTCCTTCTTCTTTTGTTCTTCTAAATAGAGAGGACAATTCCTTTTCCAATGTCCTGGCTTTTGACAATGGTGGCAATTGCCTTTCTTGGTCACGCCTCCCTTGGCCTTGAGAGCTGAAGACGACTTGGGCTCCTGGCTAGCATCAAAATCTTTCTTGGCTTTGCCCTTGCCCTTGCGCTTGGACTTGCCTTTCTTGCTCATGATCACCATCACAGACTTAGGCTTGTCCTTCTTCATCTGTGTATCAGCTGTCCTCAACATGCCCAACAACTCTGACAGTGGCCTATCAAAGTTGTTCATGTTGTAGTTCATCACAAACTGACTGTAGGATTCTGGCAACGATTGCAGTATCAGGTTAGTATCCAACTCTTGGCTCAGTGGAAATCCCAGTCTTGTCAGGTTCTCCACATACCCAATCATCTTGAGTGTGTGAGGACCAGCTGGATCTCCTTCTGTCATGACACACTTGAACAGTGCCCTTGAGACATCATATCTCTCTTGCCGTGCTTGATCTTCATACATGTTCCTGAGATGCTGAATCATCTCAATGACACCCATGTTCTCATGTTGTCTCTGCAACCCGTGGTTCATAGAGCACAACATCAAGCACTTTGCATCAATGGCATCATCAGAATGCTTCTTGTAAGCATCCCTTTCTGCCTTTGGTGCATTAGGAGCAGGTTCCTCTGGAATTGGAGTATCCAGGACATAGAGCTTTCGCTCTTGAGTGAGAACAATTCTCAATGTCCTATACCAGTCGTGGAAGTTTGTCCTATTTAGCCTGTCCTTTTCAAGGACCAATCGCAAAGAAAAGTGATTGTTGTTTGTTGCCATTTGTACTACAAAAGGAAAATATGCAATTTTAGTCCAAAAACTCATTTTGACTTATTTGATTGATTTGAAAAGTTGACGATATAATTAGGCCTTTAATTAATTATCGCTCCCACTATTTTACTTCAAATTGATAGCCCTCACCATCAATTCGGAAGATTGCAGCGTACAACCTTCTAGTGGGCAAGATCTTGAAATCCTCTAAATCATGGACCAACTAGGGTTGTCACCCACAACTTAGATCTCTCAGGTAGGCAACTCTTGCCAATTGCATCATATGCAACTCTTGATAAGATGGCATATGCAACTCTTTGCCATGATCATCTCCATGCCTCAAGGTGCTAGATCCTATCTAGGTCACCTTGTTAAGTCTGACCCAAAGCAAACACGATGAATATGCACCCTGCTAGGGCAGACCCACACATTCATCCTTCACGCTTCCACGAGATAGACGGTGCACCATGCTAGGGCATGCCCACACTTGGTCGATCAAGCTTTTCATGTGTGTCTCATTTGGAAGGCATCTAAAACTTAATATTTAATGAGGGATTTGGTTTTTATATACATATACATATCCAATCACCATAATACATAATACATATCATATACATGCTATATCCCATGCAAAATGATAAAAGTGATGATTATGGCCATCCTAATGTGATTCCTCGAGCCAAGAGGAATCACGGTCATCTAGGTCTACATCACATGCAACCTGTACAAGATGAACACTGTGCTTTGCCTTTCTGGGTTTGATCAACTCATCACATGACTGATCGGCTCGCCATAAGGCCAGTCGGCTGGGTGCCACCAGCCGATCAGTTGGCTCCTCCAACCGATCAGTTCACCTGGTCATCGTGCATCTCATCATGGATGCCACATGCTTGTCTCACTCCTCAAACCAGTCATCAACCGATCAGCTCACTCCTTGAACCGATCGTCTCGAACGTCAACTGATCGGTTCATGCCTTGAACCGATCATCTCAGCTGTCGTCAGGATGTCCTCTGTTCTTTGACATAACAGGAAATAAAATTATATCCTATTTTACATTGTAAAAAGAGAAACCTCGAGTTACATTCGAGGGGAGCAAAGGTAGGAAAGAAATCTTGAATTATTTCGAGTTACATCAGGAATAGGAGAAAGGGAATCAGTGCACAGACCGAGATGCAAGCAACCACATACAACCATACACATATAGGGTTTATTGGCCATAACTATGCTATACATCCACCACAAAACTTGTTTAAGGGCGACACATATCGAGTGCATTCATAATACATATCATATATGTAAATTGAGATTTGTGGATTTAGGATTGGACATGCATAAAGCCAATTTTATTCGCATCATATGCAATAAATAAAGGCGACAAACCAAAATCGATCATATTGATAATCCTAAAGTATAGAGCAGTTGACGTGGCTCTAATATCACTGTTGGGTTTTAGGGGAGGCAGAGAAGGCAGCGAAAACAAAAATTTTCCTCCCCAAACCCAAAACAAGGAAACGCGTCAACGTCTATACAATAGGAAAGGATGGTTTGTGAAAACATACCTTGTCCCGAGGCTTGCTCGGCGACAATACCTCACGGCTTGCGCAGTCTTCACCTCCGGTATTGGACGGTGTCTGTGCAGCTCCTGGTCGCACCGGGACTGACAACTCCTGGTCTTACCGGGACTGTCAGGATTGACAGTTGTCCTCCGAGCGGCAGAAATCTCACGCCTCTGAAGTAGTCCACACGGACCACCTGGAACTCCAATCTCCTTGTCCCATAAGGAATTGGAAGGAGTCACACCCTCCTGTCAGTGTACTAGTCACTGATACACTCTCCTACTACCAGTTGCTTACTGCAGTTGTCTTTCCCTTGCTGTGCCTCCCTTATCAGGTAGCACTTGCTCAGGCTCTCTCTCGGTTGCCAAAACCAGAGAGAATGATAACTTTACAGAGCAACTGGTTGCACTGAGTTGTTCTTTGAGAATCCCCCAATACCCCTATATATAGGAGGGTCATGGGACATGGTTCTCTATCCCGGGCAATGCGGGACTAAAGCAGGAGTAGAAGGGTTCGAGATTTTCTACAAAAAAAAACAACCAACTGCGCAACCTGAACTGATCATTTCATTTCTGAAACGGTCGGTTGGGGACCTGAGCCGGTCGGTTGACACCTCAACCGATCGGTTGGGACCCATGAAACGGTCGGTTCATGGTCCTAGTCAGTTCCCAATTGACTTTTCCTCTTTTGTTTGGAATTGGTACCTAATACCAATCCTTGTTCCAATCAAATTGGGCAAGTGAAACAAAAAGAAATTTCTCACCAATCCTACTTTCCCAACTTGCTCAGTTGCATCAGTTGAACCGATCATTTCAACACTTGAAGCAATCGTTTCACCTTGTCCATGAGCCGATCGACTCACCACCTGAGCCGATCAGTTCACCAAGCTGAGCCGATCGGTTCATCACATGAGCCGATCGGTTGGGAGTGCAGATTGTGCAGAATCAGTAAATTGTAGTTTCAATCAATCCGATACTCCAATCAATGTGTCCAACACCTTGAACATTATGACATTGAGCTATCAATTAATTGAGTGTTTAATTGAACTACTAAACTCCTTTAGTAATCAATCTAAACATTGTTTGTGGACAAAACTCCTCTTCCAGGTTAAATCCTATGTGTGTGACCCTGTAGGTCCATTTCATGTTGGCAGTGAAAGTCCATAACACTTATGACTTCACAAGCAAAGAGCGGTGCCTAGTCACACATCAGTGCTACCTAAGTGAAATATAAAGTTGGAGAATAACTTTCAATCCTACAATCTTTGAATGGTGTTACAATGAATGTATAATTCCTTTGTCACTGATATCCCAAATGAACTCGAGGCATGGAACAGTCATCCTGTCAACATTCATTCACTTTCTTGATCTCATAGTAGATTGGAAGAGATATGTATGACATCAATATAACATACTGATTCACACATGCGTGCACTCCTTTCTCAATTCTACTCATCACGTGGCCATGGATATCAAACTCCCTCAGGAGGGACAAATTCTATATCTATCACTCACCCCTCAAAAGCCCCATGTGTCAAAGCCACCCAATCATCACCTTTATAACAAACCATGTTTCAGGACTGCGTTTGATGATGTCAAAGTGTGCCCAACGACATGTGTTGAGTGTAGTGATTGAAGGTCAAAGAATCACACTCACCACCATCACTGTGAGTACTGACTGTGACTACCATGTCATGATTCCATGTGTCAAACTCACGGTGGGTCTGTCCGGTACACTTGTTCTCTAACAAGTACCTATTTGTTTGGTTTGTTATCTCTATATCATGACTAATGATATTTTGTCATCAACCAACACCACAATCTAGTCTTGTGTGTCATTGCTATCTATCTACCTTCCACAATAACATCCGACTAGGGACATAACAAGAATGTACAAACTCTTAGCATCTGTATGATCTCATCGTTCAGGTCCTTAACCTGAAAGCATACATCATTGAGTACTGTCATTCTCTAGACATTCAATCTGTTCTATCACTATCTCAAATGACTGAACTAGAAAGGATTGGAAGCTTGACTTTGATGTTTATCAAATCAATATTAATGTATCCCACCAATCATCCCATGATTGGATCTCAGGGCATACATACCAACAACAAGTATTTCAAGGCTTTACAAAGTTTCCCTTGAAATTTGAGAAGAAAAGGAATTAAGGTGAGAGAGTTATGGGTTTTACAAGAATACATAAAGTGTATAAATTAATAAAATGTTACATTAAATGTAACGATTTCCCTCTCCTACAAGGAATTTTGTTTGAGGCTTGATATCTGTCGCATTGCACAGGAGCCATTGGATCCTTGATCCTATGGTGATGAAGTCTTCACCTAGCTCTGCCCAAAGAGGGAATGTCGGGAATAGTAGTTGGGAATTTCCTGATTGGATTCCTATCTCTATGCTGTCTATTGATGACTGGACACCTTTCCTTAAGTTTGGGGAGGCAAATCTGAATCAAATGATCCCTAAAAACACCCTGTTTGGGAAGCCCTGATGAGTTTCCTTTTTTTGGAAACGGCAGCCAGACCCTCTGGTAGTTGGCACACATGACCCTGCCTATATAAGGCGCCAATTTTCCACCATGAAGGAGGAAGATGTTCATAGAACCGCAGAGAAGGTTCTTCCACATCCAATTTTTTGGAAGCGTTGCTCCCCTCCCCTCTCTTCTTCCTATAAGCCGCCAATGTGAGAGAGAGAGAGTCCCCTATGTTAATTTGTACCATCTCCAGTCAATCGATGATCATAGACGAGTCCGGTGGGGCAAGGCGGTGGGGTAGGTGTCTTTGCTTATCCCACAGGAGCCATGGAGTCGAGAGTCAATGAAGCAGTTTACTATGTGGCTGCTGCTGTGCAGCGAGTAGCCTGGCCCGTGAGGTTGAAGATGATTAGGGAGAATTACATTTCTAACCCCGAGAGCAAGATGACTCATGGTTGCTGGATCGGGGGCGAGTGGGTCATTTCAATATCAACCTAACTGGCGACAAATAATTGGTAAGTGTTGACGTGGCATCGTCTGATTGGCCACTTTATGTTTTATTTGCAAAAATCATAACTAATTCTAAAAAACTCGGATTGAGACAAGTCTTATATGAAAATTGATTCTCAGAATGAGAGGAACACAAAGAAATTATATTTGAAACCTGATTATGCTTGAAATTTTAAAAATAGCTGAAGTTGTTACATTTAATGAAATTATTAATGAAAGACCATAAGTCTTGATGGTTATGGGATTAAATGATGTGCTTTGGATAATTAAAGCCAATATTAACTTGTTGTTAATAAAAGAGAGAATTAGGTCTAAAAAGATGATCTTTATGCATACTTGGCTTAATTTAGGCTTCCATGTACATGAGTATGTTGTAATGCATATAGAAACCCTAATTTAGGGTAAAATGTGGTTAATGTGGTTAATTCAGGATTCCTTGGAAGGAAGTAGTTTTGAGTTGATCCCCAGCCTTTTAGGAAAGTTTTAAGCAAGCTAGTTAAGGGTTGTAATCAATTTTGCTGTTTTAGGGTTTAAAGAGGTAATGGTAAAGAATAACCCTAATGATACCCTAAAAAGGAGTGGGAAAAACTAGGAAGTGAGTTCAAGATGAATAAGATAGAATCTGATAAAGTGGATAGTAAAAAGAGTACATGTATTTTTTCAGGATTCTTACTTGTGTGGAATGAACTGCTTGCTTGGACAATTTCTTGCTTGGATTTACTATTAGCTTGTTGAATCTACTGAACATGTATGTGGTTATTTATGAATAATCGATCTAGTTTCACGAAGTTTTCTCAAACGTTTGATCAATTGGATGCAACCTAAACTGTTGAGTCTTTATTATGCAATCCTATAAAGTCACCATGATTATCACAATTAAGTATATATGTGCATTCTCAAACCTGCATGCCACCCTGATGTATGATGCGTGACCAAGCCCCAGAGGGAAGGTCTATTCGTTCAAGCCCCAGAGGGAAGACCATTGGGCACTGAGAGGTGACCCCAGACACCAAGCTCAGGATGGAGAAGGTGGCCTTCTGTCCATTGCAAGGACAAAACCCTAGAGAGGGTGATCCAAGGTTAGGGAAAAAGCGGTTGAGAATGACACATTGGAAACATAACTTTGGATTGTTAATAACTTATTTGTGATAATTAGGTTGTTAGCAATTATTTGTGAAATTGTGTTTGTCCCCCACATACCGATATATAAATATACTAACTGACGTTTTGATTGTCGGCATTTTAGGTACAATCATTAAAAAGGACAAACAGTAAATTGAAACATTGTGAAGGTACAAATAATCAGTTCAAGGATGATTAGATAGATAGACTCCATCTATGGATAGAAGTCTAGAAATCTGAAACTTTTACAAGGTATGAAAGAGATTTATTTTATTCCAGCTTTACAATTTTGTTTTAGTAGAATTTGATAATTATTATTGATTAAATGTCAAACCATTGATCCAGAAATATTGGGATAACATCTCTGACCTTTTGGTCTCCCTTAAGTGGGGGTTACTGGGAGGCGGGGTGAAACTATGATAACATTGTAGGTAGACATAATCGATACAAACTGGTTAAGATAATTCTAGGTCTTGATGTAATTTTTGTAACTTTTCTAGCCCAACATCTAACATAATCAAATTAATGGATACATGATACATGAAGACATATCGATTCACTCTGAGAGTAGACCATAAGTATGACATGAATAATATGATATGACCCCCTACATTAAAGTATACTAGAAATTTATAAATTGGTTAAAGGTAAAACTTAGTATACCATACCGCAACTGGATGGATTTTGAGGATGAAATCCTCTTTAAGGGGGTGGAGTGTTGTAACATACTCCATTCTAGGCACATATGATAATCCTCTATTCTTCTAGGCCCCTATTTGACTATGTGGATATCCAATCTCCCTCACCCCCTTTTCTGTTAACAACCTTTTAATATCTATATTTCACTGTGTTAGCATAAACCAAACCATATTAGGATATGATAACCCTAATTGACTCATTAGAACCACATAAGCTTGAATCTTATAATGTGATAAACCTAATACTTGAAGTATGGGAATTAGTGGTTACTAATAGTAAGCTATAGCCTCAACTATTATTTAATATCCTAGTATAACTGTGAAATATTAGAGTGAGGAATGTGGAAATGATGTAAGTGGATTCACCCTATTTTGTTATTAGGTTAAGCTAATGGCCCTAATTAAGTGACTAATGTGTTAGGACTAATGGAAACACAAACAATCTCATAATGCAAATCTAAGTCAAATTTTTATTCCTTATACGCAAATTGGATAACCTACCAATTTTGGGTTTAATTGGGTATTAAATACACCCCTAATAATGGATTAATAGGTAATTATATAACTTGAGTTGATTTATTCTTCTAAATTTGATGTCACATATTATTTCTTTTCTATATTTGAAGTCCTGACCCAATGTGTCACATGGGCCCGTTATCGAGTCGGGTAGCTGGGAAGTGGACCATGTCATCCCCTACCTCTAATTTTCTCATGCATGGATGACACATTCAACACCATAAGCTTCCTCAAAGGATTCCATCCGCTACACTCACCGATCTCCTCCTTTTCTTTGCCAACAAACTCTGCATGTCTTTTTGAGTCTAACAAGCCCCCATTCCTTACGAATGGTAGACTAGATTATGAATGCCCATCTAAGCCCTAAGGCTGCGATCAAAACCACTTCCTTGGATCCTCAAAATCATTGTGTATCTATGCTCGATAACCCCACCCTTTAATCAGGGGACATTTGTAGCGCTTGCCCAAAGCCTTCTACCTAATAAATTTGCTTAAGTTCTCACAAGTGGTGTTGCTAGAATCGATCTTCTTTGTGAGCATTTTAGATCGTCATTGATTGGGGTCACTTCTGTACAATTAACCTTGAGGTAATGTAGTAGGAACCTTCCTCTTTCAATTTGCGTACCTTTTCCGCCCCGATTTCCCCTGAGGCTCTTTGATGATGAACGCTGTTGCCTATAGTACAGTTCTAGCAGACATCAACAAATCCTAAAGCCCCTGACTCCTCAAAACTTGTCCAAACCCATCGTGGGAAATTGGAGGAGCTCCTGAGTTTGATATAGGTTCATCTAGGTGTTGGAAAAGCTTACAGATTTGAGTATGTACAACATAGATGTAGTTTTGGCAGAAGCTTTTGTCACTGCCCCAACCCTATTTGTACGTCGAGTGTTATCACTGGATGTTATGGGCCACCAAGTTCTATATTAGGCTTTATATTGAGATCCCCAAGCCTCTATCAATGCTATCACCCTCTTCCCTTCTTCCATGTTTGATAGCTTTCCTAACTTGCGATCGTCTGGACAAGGCACACTTGTCCCTCTTATCTATGACCTAGAGAAGATCAATAATTCATTCCATTTGTCCTAAGCCTCACGAGAGCATTGGGAGTCCAAGGATCCCATTTCCCTAAGCACATGTGGTAGGCCAACAACCCTTCCAAGAGACATGTTTGAGGGAGATGAGATCTTGCATTCCATCCATAGTGCGGGAACATGGAGAAATCCCTGGGACAAAAGTCCCACATAGATATCGAGTATTCATTTGTCAGTGTCAGCCGTGTAGGGGCAAGCCAATATTTTTACCAGTTTAACCTGTGTTTAACCATGGTATGTAGTAGTCGAATTCAACTATAGTCTCAGCATGATATTCTTCCAATGGTCGGATCTCATTCAAGGACAGGGCTGTTTTTTCACATTTTTTCAATCAGAGAATTAGCTAGTAAATACAAGTAATTATTTTCTTATCCAAATAATACATATAAATACATTTTGAAATCATAAAAATATGAAGAATATAATGGGACAAGTTTGGAGACCCTATGTCTATCTTATAGTAAGGTCATTTTCTTAGTAATATATTCAATGGGATTCATATAAATACAATGCACAAATATTGTGATTAAGTTGTGAAATCCATGACATTGAGCTTAGGAAGTATTAATGAATACTATGACCTGATCATAAGGTATGTATATTCTCTATTTTATTTTGTGAATTATTTGACTAAAACCTACATACATTTAATGAGGTATCTCTTGAACTGTAATTCTCCTTGAAAATCCAATTTCTCAGACATTTATATTTTTTTATTTTAATGCATTATATTCCATTGGTTGTTGAAATACTTTATTCATTACTGTGAACAACATCTCGTTATCTGAACTCGATTCCGTGAACACCGAATCTAGAACAACATATCTTGCAAATGAGAAGTTGATCCATATTTCTATTTCGGGTTCTTGGATCCCACCTGCTATAATTGTTTTTTAATGAGAAATTGACTAAAATACTAATCTTGTCTCTCTGTTTATGCATGCTACATGTTCAACTAGAATATCTAGAACAGTGGTACTTATGTACAACCATAGTTTTATTGGGCATGCGTATTCCACTTGGGGTGTGCGTTTCCACTCATATTTCTCTTAGGCCATGATCTTATGGTGTTATGGCCCCATTTTAGGTACATTTAGTTTACATTGTTATGCATGCAAAAGTTATTGTTTTATATTGAGATTGTTGACAATTGTTGTGGCAAGACACTTTCATGCTTGTACTGAATGTTAATATACCTCATTTCTCTTATTATATTCTCTTGCACTTACCTAAATGCAAACAACCCCTTCTTGTGGGAACATCTCTTTTTGTACTTTTAACCCAATATAATTCCCAATGTGTTATTATATGCACATACTCAGCCTTTGTTGACCTATACAATTTTTCCTATAGTCTGGGTGGTTTTCCCTTACACCCAGGTGTAGGTACATTACAAGACAAGGACCCAATACGATCACCTATACACAATGTACTTAAAGATAGCTTGGAATGGATGGGTTGCCCTCTGCAGTAGGTCTTTCATGTGACTAGGTTTATAATATATATACCTTTTTACTTTGTATTTCCACCTTTTATGGTGAGGAACAATTATAAATGAATTATGATATAACTTTATAATAGTTTTGTTTCCTCTACTTTATTATTACATGACTCTTATATTGTATCATTTGAGTGGATCTCCTTTTGATTCCTGCTCTTTACAGACATTGTACAATCAATCACACATATAGTCATATTATATATTAATTTCTACATTATTATTGAGCCAAAAAAATTCACAAAATATTTTATTTGTGTACATATATCTATTTTTGTAAATTTTAGTATGTTACACAGTCGCTTGCCATTGTAACTGTCCTTGACAACAAAATATCAATTGGATGTGCTTCATGGATCAGAAAATGAACTTGAGAATTGCTCTCAAGTATTTGTACAAAATCAATTATTGGAACATGATTTTCATAAAGACACCTCTCCCAAAGTGCCAAGGGTTGAGAGGGATGCATTTAAAACAGATTCTAATTACTCCATTGATCTTAAATCTGAATCTAGAAGAAAGATCAACCTTGTTTTATTTATTTTTATTTAATGATCTATATTTTTCATCTTATTTTAGTATGATACTTGGTCCCTTTGGTATACCCTACACCAATTTTTGATCCGACTTACATAAGATAAGCTATCAAGTCTTAATGTCCTTGTCACCCTAATTCCCATTTTTGAGCCCATTAACTACGATAGACCCCAAACATAGTAGTGGGCGTCTCTTATATTCAAAAATAAATTTAATTTATAATCTATTTATTCTAGGAAACCGTGCTTGTACTATTATCTCACTTTGATTCAGTAATCTTTTGATCATTTTCCGGGGATATTGCTAAACAAAAACCGCTAAGAACTTGAGATTTACTTACTTTTTTGTCAAGCACCATCACTCCTGGAAAGAAATGATGTGCATGTCCATTCAACATATTAGCATATTCATTTGAGAATCTATCTATGCATCTATTCAGTTCTTACAATTGACACAATTTTTTTTTTATGTGACTCCTCTAAGGAATCACAGCAACTAGAAGACCTTCACTCTGTTCTTACACCAAATTCAATGCAAATAATGCATAAACGACTAGCGGTGAACGTACTTCCTAATGTCAATGCTTTTGGAATATGGATAACTCTTATTTACATGATTAACCAAAGGATATTTTAAGGAAATGTCTACTTGAGAATCCATATCTTCACATCAATGCATTCAAGGTAATCTACAACACATAGAAGATATAAAGGCTACCATAAGAAGTTGTTTATGCCAAGTGCTTCTCATTCACCTTGAGAGAGAAGGCTCTATTGTGTTATCTAGGTCTGAAGCCATTGAGCCTCTAGGCTTAGAATGGACTCTTCAGTTCCTTTGTTAATAGATTCCTTCCCACACAATAAAAAACCTATTGTAGAAACAAGACAACCAATTTCTCTCATATGACACTCGAAAACCTATATGAAACCAAAGAGCGATTTTAAACATATCGAAGCAAGTACCGACACTAAGATTTCAGTTACACCTTTTATATCACCACATTTTTCACTAGATTGACACAAGCATAAAGAAAGGCTATAAATGTAGCTTTTACTCTAACATACTAAAAATGTAACCTGAAAATTCAAAATAACTTAATTGAGTCCATTTAGCAATTTCTCCCTCATTTCAAGTTCTATTCTATTATATTATTCAAATTATCATCTATCTTGACGCTACATATAGTCCCCATTATAAATGTCTTGCACTATTTCTCTTGGATGAAAAGTATTTGCATGTTAATCCCACAACTTACATTTATCAGCCACTACAATACCATCAAGTGCAGTTCATCAAATTTATGTCAAAAAAATATTTAATGGACCTTTCATTTACTGAATACTTGTAATTGGAGAACTAATGGATATGAAAGTAACACGTGTAGTATTTATAATAATATATATTAGATATATAGTAAGTTATATAAAAAATTAATAGACTAGGTCAGATCCATAGATTGGGGAATTATAATTTTATTTAAGTAGGCCTTTAACTAATCTACCTATATCTCCAAATTTCATCTCATTTAGACTTTGTTTGATCCTTCAACTACTTGATACAAATCATCACACATTTACCTTAAATTACTCATTAATACCCTCATTGAACACCAAGGTTCTATTTTGTTTTTCCCACATATAGAGCACATTTTTTTCCACACTGTTCCTCTCCTCATGCATAGAGAAAACACTTCAAATGGCTAGACTTGGGAGCAATTTTATTTCCCCCTCCACTGCCTCACCTCTTTTGACTTGTTTTGTTATTCTCAATCCGTTCTAGTCCGTCCATAGAGAAGGTTCAATCACCTCTATCTTTGAATCCCCTACCCCATCATACTCTAAGCATCTGCATTTTTCCTACCATCTTTCTTGCAACATATGAAATGGTAGGTCACTGTTACTTGAACATCATCATGCTTCTACAACCACCTTAAGGCCTTATGAGTCACATGCCTCACCTAATTTTGTGAAAAATTGTAAGTAGGTACCCACATAAAAATAATCCAATCATAAACATAACACTAAGTAAGGCATGCAACAAACTCCTTCGCGAGTGAGCATTCCGCTTGATGATTGTAACTAATGTGCTCTATGCTCCCACCATAGCTGATAGTTGACAATTCCATGAAGGTGCCAGACTACTAGTCTGTAGAGCCTAGGTGGGAGGTTGCATACTAAAATACAGAAGTACTACTAGTGGCATATCTATAGATTTACTATGGGGGACTAAGACAAAAAAATGTTGAGAACAAAAATTTATTAAACAAGTGACTTGAAACTGAGACCTCAAATTGAAAACAATTGTAATCTACCATTGGACATGCTGTACATTTTGTGTAAAGTTTTGAAATTCTTATATACATATCATTCACATTTGTTAAATATCATGGGTCGTAAAAAAAATAGCAGAGTCGAACCAACAACCTTTAACACATATGGCTAGACACTTACCAACCTAAGTAACAGTTGAACATGTTTTTGTTTAACATAAGCTGATATATTATTTATATGGGTACATAATTTTCTTCTAAATATACATAAACACATGTTAGAATTTTTATGGGAGGGAGCGCTAAAGTCCCGGTAGCCCCCTGGCTATGCCCCTGAGTACTATTGTACTAGAGTTTTCAACCATTAGAGTTGTACATATAGAGACAACTTTGTTTAGATTAGTACATACTAATAGATTTTATAGGTCACTTGCCTCTGTTTCTCAAGTAACCCTTGAGTATATATAATGACGAATAACACTGTTTCCCATTGATGAGAATGGGGAGGACTTAGTCCTTTAATGAATTCTTTTCACACATTTCTAGCATCAACAATCGTATGGTGTTTTCCTTTATTTTATTTAGATTTCTTTATCACTGGTTGTCCTTTTCGTACTTGTTTGTTAATGTCAATGGATCCTATAGTACCCGTGATTACTACATTTATGCATAGTTTTAGTTGATGCATAATTGTCGCTGGCTCATGTTTTCTCTTTTATATTTTTACTTTCTTTGATAGAAAAACAATTTAGAACAATTATTTGATTTGATACTCTTAATCCACACATCTATTGTATATATCATTTAACTTTTTTTTAAATTCTATAGTTTGACAGTTAGACAGTTAGACAAAAGGTTCATACTTATTTACATAAGTTATTTCTAAATGTTCCAACTCAAAAACGTACCCACTACATGAATTATCATACTTATGGTACTTAATGAACCACTAAGACATTGAAGTGCCAACAATGATTCTTGGGAGCCTTTGGTGATATCTCTACAACAATACAAAAAGCTTACAACAAGGTCATGTTGCATGTTGCTAGTGGTCACAATCTTCTCCCAATATTCCTTGTTGTTCTGAAGCTTTTCACAAGACTGCACTTGACACGTAAGCATAATTCCCATCGAAGTTTCTAATATGTTCATATTATTTTTTCCGTTCTTTCTATGGTGCTTTCGATAATAAATTTGTAGCAAACTAGCTCCACAAGTCTTGTTATTTTAAAGGAGAAAAACTAACTTAGGACACTTTTACAAAAAATATCAGTATAGTACATTTTAGATTTTTTTCTTCAAAATAGAACACTTCTCATGAAATCCACCACTCAAAGTGACATTTTGTATGGATGAGATTAAAACGTCACAAATATTGGCATTTTTATTTTTAAAATTAAATGTGAAGAAAAAATATAAAAAATGTCAGAACACCATATTAAGTGGCACTTTCAACTTGATGCTATATTGGAATGTCAAAACACCACTCAATATGACACTTTTTCACATTTTTTAATTTTTTTTCAAATTTTATTTAAATTTCAAACCAATATTTATGGCATTTTTCAATCTTGGATACGAAAAGTGCCATTAAAAGTGACAATTTTTAGACCAAGTGTGTTATTCTAGGGAGTATAACTGTGCTAAAATGGTAAATATTTTAGTAAAAATTTGTTTATTTTTTTTTCTATTTTGAACAATGAATATTTTGATCCTTTTATCCTTTTTAACTAACTTTGAATTCTTTTGGATATCCATGAGCAAATTTATTGTCAATATTTATAAACAAAATATGCTTTTTTGAAAGGATAAAACTATTATATTTTAGGTATACCCAATAGAAAATCCTGGCTCCTCCACTGGCTACCTACTTACTCGATCTCCTACTAGGCAAATAGAGACTCCGGAACCCCAAGAGAACCCCTAGCATGTATAGAAATTTCTACATCCTTAAACATCGAGACACAACATACCTAAAAAAATAATTCAACTAACTTGTACACCATGAAGGATAATGCACAAATACTTAACCTTTATGATTTATTTAAGATTTGAAATCAATCTTCAATGCTACATAACACCCATCCAGTCCTCTGATAACACTCTATTTTACATACTTTTTGTATATATTTTACACCACTTTTAGTATATCTTTTGTTAGCTTTTTACATAATTTTTTTTTTATCTTTTTGACTAAAGCCCCACACTTACATGGTTTTAGGTATATTCACAATCCAGATCATGGATCAAGACCGCAACCACGGTCCACTAATACCTCAACCACGATTGCGGTTCTAGAGTTCCCTAGAGACTTTTATCATCAGACGACAAGGAGGGATAGCGGCTAGTTTATAGACTGCGGTCATCGCTCAACCGTGACCTCATGGATGGTCGCGATCAGAACATGCGCCTCAAGGATAGACCAGTTGTCACGGTGCGGTTACAAGTCGCGATCAAGAAGGACCACGGTCAACTTAGACATTGCGGTCACTGATGAGCTCTTGCAAACTGCGACCGAGCGGGAAGACCTCAACCTCGACTGCCCGGATGAAACCCACAAGTAGACCTCGACCGCAGTTATCACCAGGTCGCGACCAAGCTCAACTACGGTGAAAGATGAATAAAGCACAAATCGCGACTACGGTCTCACCCTCACTTAACCAAGACCGTGACCGCAGTCCAGGCTTAAGTCAGTGGAATGTGCCTTTAAATAGCACACCCACCTGTCTTGTCAAATCATCAGATCATAGATCAAATCCCGAGGACCACGAAGTGCTGCTGCATTCCAGATTCATCCTAGACCATCCCATCCATTAGTCTTGGATCTCCAAAGGTGGAAGCTGAGGAGAGAGAATATTGAAGACCCCTTCTTTAAGAGAAGAATACCATCCAAGCCATCTACGTGATAGATCTGGATCTAAAGGAGTACTGTGTCGTACCATGTCTCTTCCTTTCTAGATCTATCATTCCATCCTCCCGTACTTCCCTCCTCTCTTCGTGGGCATCTCATGGATCTATCTTTCTATAATGTCATTATGTTGTCTGCAAGCATGAGTGTCTAAACACCTTAACTTGGGTTGGGAGTAGCCACTAAGGCTCTCCCAACATGTATATTGTCTCTTTCTGTTGAATATACATATTCTTATCAATATTATTTCCATGCACCTATTTTAGTGTTTCACTTGTATGATTAGCTGCCATCTTGTGATGTTCAATTGTTGATATCTCGAGAGAGTAATATCACTCTTATCATGTGTCATGGAGTAGTATGAATGCACGAGAGTGTTGGAATGGTAAGGCTTTAAAACCATACGTTCTGTTGCGAGGTTTACGTGTGGTCACCTCGGGAGAGGGACTACCCTTAGACTTAGATCTATCTTCATCTTGAGAAAGAGTGGAATAGATGCTTTTAGTGGTTGCTTGTAATCTTGGTAAGAGTATGCAAGAGAGAGAAGATGTTGCATGTTGGTGAGATGCTTTAGTAGGTGAAACCCAACCCGGGTTTCCTCCCATATACTTGTTTCATTCTATTTCTTTTGTTTCTTTGTTCTTGTTATTTTTGGTCTTTCTTGAGCTGCTATAGTTGGTGTGCGGTTGTTCCTTAGGGAACACCCTTTTATATACCCTATTCAGTTGGAGTATACGAGTGTTAGATTCTGAGTTCTTGACACTGCCAACCTTATTATCCCTGTGTTTGACCCCGATCACTACATTAGACCCCATTTATCATTGTGGGGGCCTGAGAGTCAGGTTATCTCTTTAAAAGTCTGACTACTCTGAATCCACTCCTTTTAGATGTGCAATTTAGGCCAGTCAACTTTTTGGTGCCATTGCCGGGGACAAGGTAAAACAGAACTGTTAAGAACCCGAGTCTGCTTACTATACTCCCGTGCCTCAAGCTTAGGAATAAGCTTGATAGCACAATTACTTTAAGTTTGCTAACCTGAGTTTGTGTACAATAGTTTTTTTGGACCAGTTCAATTTTCTAACTTGACTATATGATCTATTCAGGCACCCAGAAAGAAGCAACTAGTTTGACTTTACTCCTTTTCCCCATGCCGCCTCGCATGGGCATTACCCTCTCGGGAGACAAGTAGAACACGAGGAATGCACACAACCCACCTCCACCAGGAACGGATGAAGATAGGGATGGCCGTTACAATGATGATCATCTCTATAAAGAACCTAAAGAAGAGAGACTTGACGATGATCGTCACTACGAGGAACATCATCATCGCCACAGGCACAAAAGAAACCATAACAACCATGAGTGCAACTACGAGAACAACGATAGTGAGGATGATGAGGAAGGGAAGAACCTTCGTGAGTTGGCAACAACAAGGGCCAATGAGTCAAGATGCCCGATTGTTGTACCAAACTTCAATGAAAAAAATTTTGAACTAAAGCCAGCCGTTATATCCATGATCCAGAATAAGACTTTCCATGCAAACCCAAGGGAAAACCCGTACCACGATATTGATGCTTTCAAGAACATATGTGATACCATTAAGATGAGGGTGTCCCACAAGAAGTGATCTACTGCAAGGGTTTTAATTTCTCTTTGGAAGACAAGGCTCTCTCTTGGTATCTAAATCTCCCCCACCGGTATATAGATGGGTGGAGACCCCTTTCGGATGCCTTTGTCACCAAGTTTTATCCTCTTGAGAGGACCATTCGTAACATGCGGAAAATCACCTCTTCTGCACAAAATCTAGGGGAGAACCTACACGAGTCATGTGTACGTTATCAAGAATACCTGAGACTTCCCACACCACAACTATCGTAAGGGGTTCCTTGTAACCACCTTCTATAATGGGCTGACCCACACAGAGAGAACTTCTCTGAATGCTGCCACAGGCAGTGACTTCTTGGGAAAAAAGCCAAATAGAACTATGAATATTATAGAGAACATGGCTGCGCTCCAAGCGTGAGTTGAATATGAAGGGAATGATAGAGGCACATCAAATAAGATTGGTTCTGAAGGACCATCCTTGGAGGCCAAAGCCTTAGAAACTATAACAACCCAAATCCAGAAGATAGCGAATGATGTTAAACAAATAAAGGACACTGGAGGAAAGGAAAGAAACACAGCGAGAAGGTGATGAAGTGTCACCTGTGGTGAAGGAGGACACAGAGTAGATAATTGCATTTACACTAGACCTAAAGAAAGTGAAAACAGTGAAAGCGAAGAGGAGTCAATGCAGAATGTTTCCTATGCAAACTTCAAGAGGCCAGATCACCCTGGTTTTAGCTATGGGAACAAGGATGCGGCCAAGAATTCACACCAACTGGGAAATTTGCAAAATCCACCACCAGGATTTGAGAAGAGGGGTGGGCAACAATAGTATACTAGAACAACCAATTACCAGACAACCAAGAATAGCTACTCAGCGCAAGGCAGGAACCAAACTCATCAAGGAGTAGGACCAAATCAAGGGCTGAGTCAAGGCCAAGGTCAAGGACAGGGTCAGGCAAAAGATCATAGCCAACCTGACTTGGTGACTCAACTATTTGATTTTGCCAAGAGGATGGCTACCATGAATGATCAGCTAGCATAAAGTTCCCTAGCCAACTCTAGCGTCCTGAATACGATACAAGTCAAAATGGTAGATATGCAAACGCATCAACACCAGATAGACCAACAACTCACATAGTTGGTTGAGCTAGTAACGAACCCCTCAGGAAAGATCCCATCAAACACCGCAACTGCAAAAATGGAAATCCTCCAATCAGGGAGAACTTTGATCAATTCTAGAACATGAAACGACAAAGAAGAAGAAAAAGTTGAAGAACCACAATAAGAGAAGGAAGTTTCTTCTGAGAAGTTTGTTGACAAGGAGGAGCCTACTGAAGAAGGTCATGAGGAAAGTGGTGGAGCTAGGAACCCTAATCATGTAGAAGAAATCTTTATGAAGAAAACCCCATATGCACTGAGAATCCCATTTCCATACAAGCTTATCAAGGCCGACCTAAAGAAGAGATATGAAAAGTTCATGGAAGCCGTAAAGAAACTCCATATAGATGTCCCATTTCTGGATGCTCTAGAGGAGATTCCAACTTACACTAAGTTTTTCAAGGACCTTATCACAAAGAGAAGGAGAGGAAGTCAAATCAAAATGGTACACCTAGTGAAAACGTCTAGTGCATTTGTTCAAGCTGAACTACCTACAAAGAAGAAAGACCCAGGGGCCTTTAACATCCCCTTTTGTGTTGGAGAAAATGTTGAAAAAAAGGGATTGGCAGACTTGGGAGATATCATAAGTCTGATGCCCCTAAGCCTTGCACAGAGACTTGGATTGACCGACATGGTCAAGACAAGTATGAGAATTGAGCTATCCATTCATACTTTCAAGAGACTAGTTGGTATAGTGGAAGACGTTCCAATCTATGTGTGATGGTTCTTCATACCCTGTGATATTGTTGTAATAGATACCGTGGAGGACCCTAAGTGTCTGATAATCTTTGGATGACCTTTTCTAGCCACTGAAAGAGCTCTGATAGACGTCGCAGAAGGCGTGATAACCCTCTGGGTCAGGAGTGACCACATCGAATTTAATGTAAATGATGCTATGAAAGGGCCAGCTCTTTCCGAGTTAGTCTACTTCATGGATAGTTACAACCAGTATTGTGAAGAAATTCAAGAAGAGAAAGCCATTGTGGACCTACTCATGAGAGCCCTAAATAACCTGAATCCTTTGACAGAAGACCCTGAAGTGGCCAAATGTCACAGAATCAGAATCCCGGTCCCATGAACCAAACAAATACCAAAGGCGACATGCGGAAGCATAAAGCTTAGCACACATGAACAAATAACAAGATAAAGGCACCAACACAATCTCAACATTCAACAAGTATAAATTATACAAAATGCATTATATTCATGAATTCAGTTACGTATTTCCAGAGTCAAGGTACAAGTCATTCATGTGCACTAAAACTAGATCTTACAACAAGTACACCTAGCATAGCTCACCAAGCCCATCAACCTTCTAGCCATCTCTGAACCTAAAAACAAAATACGAGAAATGGGTCAACACATGAGGTGTTGAGTATGGGGTAGAAAGATACATATATGTATAAGATTTGCATAATTTTGAAAAGATTTTTATTTCAAAACTAAACGAACAAGAATAAACATGTTAACTATTTAACAAATGTGAAACCAGATTTTATGTCATTTCACTCCATTATACCAACAATATCAAGCATGTTTAAGGCCTTTGACCATCTTCCCATCGGAAGGGTCCATAAGGGTTACAAAATTAGCTAACCCTTTTATATGAGAGGGACCTCAAGGCCATAGCCAAGAGATAACCCTTTATCAACAACATTATAATGGATTTTTGTATATATATGTGTTCAAGTTATAAAATCGATGAGGCAAACATCGAGTAAGACATAGCAATACTACATGGCAATATTGGGCAAGTAAACAAACAAGCATACAATACATATCATCTCAAACAAGAAAGCTAGTCATATAACTAGATAAGTCCCATACCTGATTCAGAGATTCATAACCTAACTTATCTTTCATCATCTAGCCACATGCCAAACCTGTTTAACAACAAGATTGTATACATGCATTAGATTCTCATCAACCCTAATTCTCTTCATTTTAAGGGTTTTGGCCAAGTTAGGTAACAAGTTTCTTATTAGTTCAGTAGGTGATCTTATACTAATTTAGATGGCATCATGATGGTGTGGGTCAAGTTTCATGCCATTGTGACGTTCCATGGACTTTCTATCATCATATCAAGGTTTAAGGCATTTACATGCATTCTAGGGTCGAAAGACTTATAATAGAGCATCCTAGATCATGATTCATCAAGTAAAGAGGTTTAGACCTAAAGATTTTTTAGATTAGAAACATTAAGCCATTAGAAACACTTAAAAGATTAGGTGGGTGACCATTAGAAGCAAGATTAGCAATCTAGGGAAAGTTCAACATTATAATCCAAAGTAGGCATAAATGTACAATTGAGATCATTCATGAGAAATAGGGAGAGAAGGACCTTCTTTAGGGCTACAAAGAAATTATAGTTATTGGTTTGACAATTATGGATGCAATAATACATAAAAGATTTCAACTTTATCATGGATGTGCATGTAACATGGTCAAAGAAGGTTAAATTTTGTATTTTAGCCAATTAGTAGAATTCTAATAGGAATCAGGGTTTTCAAATATTCCCATGTTTTAGATCTTTTCGAAAGGATAAATTTGATATATAATTTTTCTATATTTGGCCTTAAAATGAGGAAGATATCAATTTTAGAAGATTAAGTCGAGAACTATAAAGAAATGGACGAGATGATACCAAATCATTAATTAAAGTATGTAAGTCGTTCGATGTGGAACACTTTGCGCTCGTTAATCCTGTGGTAAGAGATCATCGACTCCATTAGTTGAGGCTTTGATTTTGTTGACCACGTCTCTTCGATCCTGGCCATTTGTTGCCTTGTGGTCCATCATGTTCCCATCCAGATCAACGACTCTCGTCCGAGGCCCACCTCGTCAAGCTTACGTGGCGGCCATAGCGGTGTCTCACTGCTGCTCATTGGAGCAGCCACCACTCGCCCTGATCTGTGCCTTGGGGACCTATTGTGGTGCTGGGCAAACACCAGAGGGCCAACCAGACCTATCCCCCGCCTCACCTGTGCCTGAGGTTTTGTCTCCAGGTAGCTTGGTGGTGGCGGCGCCACCCAAGCATTAGGAGGGGGAAGCAGGTGGATGCGGCCCGATTTAGGGTAAGATGAAGAGGGGAAAAGTGAGAAAAAGAATGGGAGAGACGAACAAGGAAATAAAAAGTGCTTAATATTTGTGAATGGGGGCAAGGATGGGTGTATTGGAGGGTGTATAAAGGGGTAGGTGGCGGCAACACCACCCTCGTCGATGTCTAACAAGGAGGTAGAATGAGGGATTTTAGCCGTTGGATCAAGATCAGATCAAGGGGGCGTGATCTAACGGTAGTGAATTGGGCGCATTAGGGTTTGGTCAAGTGAGGGTGGCGGCTGGGCCGCTCCCTCAAAATGGGCCCATTAAGGCCGAACTCAAAAAATAAACAAATAAATCTTAAGCAATACGAGCCAATTTCAAAAGGGCATAATTTGGGCTATGACAGTCCGATTGAGGCAATGTTTATGGCGTTGGAAAGATAATTGAACACTCTATCTCTTGAAATATATAATAGATAAAGGTGATCATGCTAACAAGGTTCAAAATTATATGTAATATGAATACATAATAAGGATTCATAATAGTTCAAAATGTGACAAAATGTTCACATTTAGCAAAAAGGGAAGCTTAATGTGATTGAAAAGGAGTCCCACTTCAATTAAACTATGGACTGGAGATTGAATTTAGTGTGATCCTATTTGGTGAGAGAGAAAGGGTACAAGATAGGAGAGAGGAAAATCAGGTTGTCACATCCTTCCCTGCTTAAACGGAATTTCATCCTCGAAATTGGTCCAAGATCATAGTTAAGAGTTACGCCAATATCCATCAGATTTAGGTATTCAACCATGGTTGGCAAGGAAATCCCCCACAATGGGGTGCACACTTAGTTTATTGTCATTAAGGGCGTACTCACATCGATGGTATACATTTACTTATTATTCCATCATACTATGACATCATCATGGCATTAAGATTTTCTCAATCCTTAGTATCCCTCCACTAAGGTTTTGTTTATATCTCCATATGAGACCAAGTTGTATTATCAAAATCTATGTTTATCAATTTCTCAAATGAACAAGTCCGCAATCATGATTTCCAAATTTGGTCATCATTGAACGTGTATATTTCATCATTATACTAGATTTCATGCATGTTTTTGTTTTCCCCAAAATTTCTACCAAATCTAATCAATTATATTCTTTTTTTTCATTTTGAATCTAAAATTAGACAATTTATACATCATGTTTATTCGAGTTATGTCCCCAAGAGCATTAACATATCAAGTTAATCATTTTTTTTCATTTAAGTATGAGATTGGGCATGTTAACCCTAATTATTCAAGCTAAGATTTCATGACATCATCATATTAATTTCATCATTTCAAGGATGTATCTTTTATGTATAGTATGATTTCATACTAGTTCTATATTATGAGAGTGGCTATCGCTCATTTATCAAAATTTTAACTTAAGTGAGATTCTTTCATGTATCGAGCATCATTCGATGAACAACATTATCATCAACGTCAAGGTTTTGAAACTTGTATCTAGAAAGAGTTCCACAAGCTCAAGACACTCAAACTAAGACATATATATGTCAAGGAAAAACATGCTAACCCCCGACATCTACCCATATCAAGCATTTACCCAACATTTCAAATGAAGTCAACCACTAGATTCCTTTACATCAAGCCACTAACTTGAGTACGAGGCTCATCACAGATATCACACATCATGTATATCATCTTAGGGTCTTGGGACATCTCCCTCACCTATATAGCAAGCATCAAAATTTCCATTTTCCTCTTTCTCTAGGGTTAGATATTTTCATAGGACATCTAGGGTTCAACATTTTCAAGGAAACCACACACTAGGTCACTAAACTCATATATTTAGTGGTAATCTAGCCAGGGAATCATCATTATGTATTTCATCATGCATATTTTTCAACTTTTCACATATTTTTGGAGGTTAGGTACTCTGACCTTCTCCTGTGGTGGGTCAACTCATATCAAAAGGTCACCCTGATCATATGTCCCATGCTATAGGTCCTCCTTTGTAAAGAGATTGAGGCCCATGTTGGTCTCAAACTATATGTCACATATCATATCTCAACACGCACAAGACTATGTACAAGCAAACATGCCAACCCACTAGCTATGTTTAGCACATCAACCAAGTCATATGTATCAACAAGGTGCTAGGTCTAGCTAGGGTTGCATGGTCAAACTCATTTCATATTGAAAACCTACTTGACCTCCTGAAGAACAAACTTGGGTTTTATTGACATCATTAATAACATCAACATCAAAATCAACATCGAGATCGACATTAACATCAATACCATTATCATCATCATATTAGGTTATCTATGCTACTCACTAACCTAACCTTTATAATGGCTCTAGACAACTCTAGATACTACCACTATCAACTAAACTCTCATCTAGACTTGATGTTACATCTCTTTCTCTTAGGTTACATAGACACTCACTACCTTTCTGGGTGTGGTAACATTTTTCATAGGTACATATACTAGTACTTGAAATAGATTTTCTCCAACGTTGAAACATTCGATGAAAACCACCATACTCCATTCGAATAAAACCAAAACTAAATTGAGTCACCACACTCATTAGGCAATATAGTATCATGACACCTAGAGAACTAGTAAGAACATGGTGCACACCTGTGTAGACATCCTAAGCTCATGTCGCGAGCATATGTCTAGGGAGGTAAATTACACAAGTCTACGCCTAGTTCTAGAACATCTAGGTTCTAACCTAGAACCTAAGTCAACCTAGTCCACAAAGGACATCTTATTAAGTTTTATAGGGTTGAGATGTAAGGTGAGTTTAGTTTGTGTTTTATGTGAGAAATGTTTGGTGTAGTTATTGTTCATGCTCTGATACCATCTGTCATGGAACCAGAATCCCAGTCCCATGAACCAAACGAATACCAAAGATGACATGCGGAAGTGTAAAGCTTAGCACACGTGAACAAATAACAAGATAAAGGCATTAACACAGTCTCAAAATTCAACAAGTATAAATTATACAAAATGCATTATATTCATGAATTCAGTTACATATTTCCAGAGTCAAGGTACAAGTCATTCATGTGCACTAAAATTGGATCTTACAACAAGTACACCTAGCATAGATCACCAAGCCCATCAACCTTCTAGCCATATCTGAACCTAAAAACAGAATACGAGAAATGGGTCAACACAAAAGGTGTTGAGTATGGGGCAGAAAGATACATATATGTATAAGCTTTGCATAATTTTGAAAAGATTTCAAGACTAAACGAACAAGAATAATGTTAATTGTTTAACAAATGTGAAACCACATTTTATGTCATTTCACTCTATTATACCAACAATATGAAGCATGTTTAAGGACTTTGACCATCTTCCCGTCGGAAGGGTCCGTAAGGGTTACAAAATTAGCTAACCCTTTTATACGAGAGGAACCTCAAGGCCATAGCCAAGATCTAACCCTTTATCAACAACACTATAATGGAGTTTTGTAAATATATGTGTTCAAGTTATAAAACCGATGAGGCAAACATCGAGTAAGACATAGCAATACTACATGGTAATATTGGGCAAGTAAACAAACAAGCATACAATACATATCATTTCAAACAAGAAAGCTAGTCATATAACTAGATAAGGCCCATACCCGATTTAGAGATTCATAACCTAACTTATCTTTCATCATCTAGCCACATGCCAAACCTGTTTAACAACAATATTGTATACATGCATTAGATTCTCATCATTAACCCTAATTCTCTTCATTTTAAGGGTTTTGGCCAAGTTAGGTTACAAGTTTCTTGTTAGTTCAATAGGTGATTTTATACTGATTTATAGGGCATCATGATGGTGTGGGTCGAGTTTCATGCCATTGTGACGTTCCATGCACTTTCTATGATCATATCAAGGTTTAAGGCATTTACATGCATTCTAGGGTCGAAAGACTCACAATAGAGCATCCTAGATCATGATTCATCAAGTAAAGAAGTTCATACCTAAAGATGTTTTAGATCAGAAACATTAAGCCATTAGAAACACTTAAAAGATTAGGTGGGTGACCATTAGAAGCAAGATTAGCAATCTAGGGAAAGTTCAAGATTATAATCCAAAGTAGGCACAAATGTACAATTGAGATCATTCATTAGAAATAGGGAGAGCATGACCTTCTTTAGGGCTACAAAGACATTAGAGTTATTGGTTTGATGATTACAGATGCAAGAGTACATAACAAATTTGAACTTTATCATTGATGTGCATGTAACATGGTCAAAGAAGGTTAAATTTCGTATTTTAGCCAATTATTAGAATTCCAATAGGAATCAGGGTCTGCAACTATTCCCATATTGTAGATATTTTCGAAAGGATCAATTTGATATACAATTTTGCTATATTTGGCCTTAAAATGAGGAAGATATCAATTTTAGAAGATTAAGCCCAGAACTATAGAGAAATGGACGAGATGTTACCAAATCATTAATAAAAGTATGTAAGTCGTTCGATGTGGAACACCATGTGCCCGTTAATCCCATGGTCAGAGATCATCGGCTCCACTAGTCGAGGCTTTGACTGTGTTAACCACGTCTCTTCGATCCTGGCCATTCGTTGCCTTGGGGTCTATCATGTTCCCATCCAGATCAACGACTCTCATCCGAGGCCCACCTCGTCAAGCTTAACGCGGAGGCCATGGCGGTGGCTCACTGTTGCTCATCAGAGCAGCCACCACTCACCCCGATCTGGGCCTTGGGGACCTGCTGTGGTGTCAGGCGAACATCAGAGGGCTGGCCGGACCTATCCCCCGCCTCACCTGTGCCTAAGGTTTTGTCTCTAGGTAGCTTGGTGGTGGCGGCGCCACCCAAGCATTAGGAGGGGGAAGCAGGTGGATGCGGCCCGATTTAGGGTAAGACGAAGACGGGAAAAGGGAGAAAAATAATGGGAGAGACGAACAAGGAGATAAACAATGCTTAATATTTGTGAATGGGGGCAAGGATGGGCGTGTTGGAGGGTGTATAAAGGGGTAGGTGGCGACAACACCACCCCCGTCGACGTCTAACAGGGAGGTAGAACGAGGGCTTTTAGCCGTTGGATCAAGATCGGATCAAGGGGGCACGATATGATGGTAGTGAGTTGAGCACATTAGGGTTTGGTCAAGTGAGGGTTGCGGCTGGGCCGCTCCCTTAAAATAGGCCCATTAAGGCCGAACTCAGAAAATAAACAAATAAATCTTAAGCAATACGAGCCAATTTCAAAAGGGCATAATTTGGGCTATGACAGTCAGATTGACGCAATTTTTATGGCATTGTAAAGATAATTGAACACTCTATCTCTTGAAATACATAGGGATCTTGCTAATATGTTTCAAAATTATATGTAATATGGATACATAATAAGGATTCATCATAGTTCAAAATGTGATGAAATGTTCACATTTAGCAAAAAGGGAAGCTTAATGTGACTGAAAAGGAGTCCCACTACAATTAAACTATGGATTGGAGATTGAATTTAGTGTGATCCTATTTGGTGAGAGAGAAAGGGTACAAGATAGGAGAGAGGAAAATCAGGTTGTCACACTAAAATTCTAGACTACCTTAACCAAGGTGAAGAGAGTCTTAGTGATGAAGAAGAGGTAATAGAAATAGTAATGTACACTTCTTTTGAACCATCAACCGAAGAGTCAGAAACTTCGAAGCCAAAGCCAGAACTAAAGCCATTACCAGAAGGGATAAAGTACGAGTTCCTAGATGACAAAGGGAGGAACCTAGTCATCATCAACGCTAACCTCACCAAAGAACAACAGGAAAGACTGTTGGAAGAATTGAAGGAGCACAGAGGAGCAATTGAATATTCCGTAGAGGACATCAAGGGACTAAACCTGGCCATGTGCATGCACAAAATTAACCTAGACAAATTGGCGAGACCTTTGGTACAACCCCAAAGGAAATTGAACCAAATGCTGAAGGAAGTTGTCAAGAAGGAGATATTAAAACTACGTGATGCGGGAATCCTCTACCCAATAAGAGATAGCAACAGGGTAATCCCCATTCATGTAGTACCCAAGAATGGTGGAATGACAGTGGTGAAGGGAGATAATGGTGATGAAGTTGCCACAAGAATGGTCACAGGATGGCGAATGTACATTGACTATAGAAAGCTGAATTCGACAACAAAGAAAGACCACTTCCCCTTACCATTTATTGATCAAGTCCTAGAAAGACTTGCCCACCATGTTTACTTCTGCTTTTTAGATGGCTATTCTGGATTTTATCAAGTCCCAATCGACCCTGGTGATCAGGAAAAGATGACGTTCACATGCATCTATGGAACGTACACCTTTAGATGGATGCCTTTCGACCTATGCAATGCTCCAACAACGTTTCAGTGTTGCATGATTTCCATGTTCTTGGACTTTCTAGAAGACATAGTCAAAGTATTTATGGATGACTTCTCGGTCTATGGAACTGACTTTGATGCCTTCCTGAGAAATTTATCTTTAGTTTTGCAATGATGCGAGGAGAAGCATCTCGTTCTGAACTGGGAAAAATGCCACTTTATGGTTAAAAGTGGCATTGTACTAGGACATAAGATCTCCAAGAAAGGTATTGAGGTGGATCTTAGCAAGATCGAGGCCATCTCCAAACTCCCGCCACCAAAGTCTGTGACATGAGTGAGTAGTTTCCTGGGTCATGTTGGGCATTATAGAAGATTCATCAAAGACTTCTCAAAAATATCAAGGCCACTTTCAAATTTGCTGATTAAAGACACACTGTTCGAGTTCGATAATAAGTGTTTAAAATCTTTTGAGACCCTAAAAGAGGTCTTAACCTCTGCACCAATTCTACAGGTTCTAGACTGGGAGATACCGTTTGAAATAATATGCGACGCAAGCGATTATGCCGTAGTTGCAGTCCTGGGATAGAAGAAAGACCGAAAGTACCATGTCATATGTTACGCCAGCCGCACGTTAGACGGAGCCCAAGTGAATTACAACACCACAGAAAATAAGATGTTGGCAATTGCTTTTGCATTTGAAAAATTCAGATCATATCTTATAGGGGCCAAGGTAAAGGTCTATACTAACCATGGGGCCATATGCTATCTGATGCAAAAGAAGGAAACAAAGCCAAGACTGCTGAGGTGGGCCCTATTACTGCAAGAGTTTGACCATGAGATAATTTATAAGAAAGGAAAAGAAAATATGGCCGCAAATCACTTGTCCAAAATAGTTTGCGATGAGGAAAATCAGTTGCTTGTAAATGACAACTATGCTGATGAAGCTATGTTGATGGTTCAGTATGACGAGCCAAGTCTTCTGTGGTTTGTAGATATCTGTAACTATCTGGCTTGTGGCCAGCTGCCGCTAGATATAACCTACAATCAGAAAAAGAAGCTCTTCTCCGATGTCAAAAACTATTATTGGGATGACCCACTGCTATTTAAGAAATGTTTTGACCGTTTGTATAGAAAATGTATACTAGAGGAGGAAGTCCAACTGATCTTGAGATAATGCCACTCTTCACCATATGGAGGGTATCATAGTGGGGAAAGAACAACTGCAAAAGTGCTTCAATCAGGGTTTTACTGGCCCTCCATGTTCAAAGATGCAACATCTTTTGTAAAAACTTGCAAGGAATGCCAACTAACTGGAAATATCAGTAAGAGGAGCGAGATGCCTATGGCCGACTGGGTAGAAGTAGAAATCTTTGATGTTTGGGGGATAGACTACATGGGTCCTTTCCCCTCATCAAAAGGTTATCAATACATTTTAGTGGTTGTTGACTACATGTCAAAATGGGTAGAGGTTGTAGCTACCCAAACCTCCGACTCTAAATATGTGATTAAGCTATTTGAGAAAACCATTTTTCCATGCTTCGGAGTGCCTCACACTGTGATAAGCGATGGGGGATCACATTTTGGAGAGAAGCAGGTTGAGGCGCTACTAAAGAAGTACGGAGTAAAGCACAAATTTGCTACACCCTATCACCCTCAAACCTCTGGACAAGTAGAGGTATCTAATAGGCAGATTAAACGGATTCTAGAAAAAATGGTTAGCCACACTCAAAAGGATTGGTCCATGAAGCTTGACGATGCTCTTTGGGCCTATAGGACAACTTTTAAGACACATATAGGCACAACGCCATACAGATTAATCTATGGCAAGTCTTGCCATTTACCTCTAGAGATTGAACATAAGGCCCTTTGGGCGATCAAGTTTCTAAATATTGACTTGGAAAAGGCATGTCAGAAAAGATTTTTGTATCTATACGAGCTCGAGGAGATAAGATCACATGCCTACAAGAATGTGAGGATCTACAAACAAAGGACTAAGGTGTGGCATGACGCCCACCTAAAGAACGAGGATGTTCATGAATGAGACAAAGTACTTCTCTTCAATTCTAGCATTAAGCTCTTCCCTGGGAAGCTTAGAACAAGATGGTGAGGCCCATTCTCTGTGGTAAAGATTTATCCATCAGGAATGATGGAAATTCAAGGAGAGAAGACCAGAATCATCAAGGTCAATGGCCACAGGGTAAAAAGATTCTACGAATATGAAGCCTTTGTGAGAAGATCCGAGATCAATTTGGAGGAACCAGCTCAGACAAATGAGGAAAGGAATCAAGAGTTGCCACATCCAACTATAGGGCTCAAGGAATGAAGATTTATGTAATCTAGCTAAGAGACTTTAAAGCAAGCGCTTCTTGGGAGGCAACCCAAGTTTTTACCCTTTTTCTTAAGCTTTGTTTTCTCTTACTTTTTTGCTTTGTTTAGTTTTCTTCGCTTTTAAGTGATGTACATATCCATCTTCTTTTGAGTATTTCATGATTTACCTAAGAAAACGACCTTTGTTTTGATTTTATCGTGGTCTGGAACGTGGTCACAGTATAGTTCTTGCATAAAGAAGACCGCGACCTATGGAATTGCCCACCAGCTACCTCGATCGTGACCCGAGGTCGTCTTTGCAACAACAGAGAACCGCGGCCGCGATTTTGCTTCTTGAGTACACTATGACCACAGTCCTTCCTTGTGATTACTGAAATCATGGTCTATCCCCTTAGATTGTTTGGTCACGGTTGCACCTGTATATATATCCTTAAACCCTCACATCTTAGACTCTTTTCGCGCACAGTTTCTGCCAAGTCTAAGATAAACCCTACTCTCCACTCCGACTGTGACTGACTACCTGCTACCACAGCAAAGACGATTGCTGCACCCAACTGCGTTTGATTCCACCATCACAACCATCATTAAGGTAACTAAAAAACCCTTTTTGCACTTCTAGTCATCGAATCACCTTGTTGCCTCTGATTTAACCCCTCGCCTGAATCGATTCTTCCCATTTTATCTCTCGATGGCCGTAAGTAGCCCCGTCGATGGTTGCCCAGGTTTCCCCATTACCCTAACTTCCCTATGGTGGTGTCTACAAATAACGATTAAAAACCATAAAAACATTAATAATGGGACAACTACTGTCGGTGAAAATGAAGAATAGATCATCAGACAGAGAGAGGAATCAGATCAGTTAGAAGAAGAAAGACCACAACTCACGGTCATCACCTCTACAACCGCGACCGCGGTGAGCTCGTAAACCCTAACATTGACCGCGGTGTTCGCTCCAAACTAACTTTTGTCGCGGCTCGCAGTGTAGAAGAAAGCTACTCAAGGTCGTGATCCCATGAACCGTGACCTGACCATAACAAGAAAGAAGACCGTGACCACGCCCATGACCGTGACCGTGGTCCCTAATCAGTAAACTGCACCCACAGTCCTTACCTAGGAAATTGTGACCGCGATCCCTTGTCATTACACTACGACCACGATCTCTTTGAGAGACCGCGACCACGGTGTCATATGAGTTACCAAAAAAACTATGGATGCAATCTCTATGCACACTCTTGAACATGACATTTAATAATTTACTGAACACCTACCCTATACAAGAAATACCTTCCCCAGATAATTGCAATAATGGTAATTTTTGTTAAAATCAACTAGATACTAATTCATTGAAAAAATTGCAGAATGTCTTCTCCAACAACCAGCGATCCCTTGTACGAAAATGCTACTTCCCTGAAGGAGGTATAGAAGATAGTAAAGGACCTAACAGAAAAACTAAAGATGAATACTTCTCTACCAGTGGTCAAACGTGTGGAGATACAGTCAAGATTGGAAAAATATCAGAGGATATTGGGGGAGCTGCCACATGAGGACTCCCCACAAGAAAGATAATAGACAGAGCATAATGAGACCTCTAAGTACCAACCAGGAGAGTTAGAGAGCCAAGTACAAGGCCAGAAAAGAAAAGCTGCACCAAAAGAAACCAAGGACAGTAAGAAGGCAAAGCCAGTGGTTGCGGAAAAACCCAATAAGGAGGAGGCAAGAAAGGACAAGGAGGTAGTAGGGGAGACATCTGCACGATCTGGAGAACCACCATTCGTGCCCAAGAACTATGTGCACCAGTCTACCTACGACTGGATGCACCAACATAAGGAATTTTGCCCAACACGATACCTTAACGTAGAAGATTTCAAGAAAATGGGTATCTACGACAAGATGATAAAATTCCTGGAAGGTGCAAACTTACGCGCCTTATGCACACCAAAGGTGAAATCCTATAAGAAGATGACCACAAAGTTCCTATCTTCACTTAAGAAGGTCTCTACCAGTAACAAAACATGAAAGGCAGGAGGTGGAGATTATCAGCTGCAAGTAAGGCTAGGGGGCGAGACTCACATAGTCACGGAGGCAAGGCTGAACAAAATATTCACCGAGATAGAGGAAGAAGCCCATGACTACTCCTACACCCCAAGCGAGAAAGAAGTCATCACATATGAAAGCAATGAAATGTGGGAAGAGCTAACTGGGGAGGACAAGCATAGTTCAAAGAACTCCAAGGCCTCGCTAATTACATCATGCTTTATTCGCACAATGTAGAAAATCACCTCCCACATGATTCACAAGAGGTCAAAAACAGGAACAGTTAGCAAGGGAGATCTGTTCCTAATCTAGTCAATGATAAATAGGAAGCCGATTAATATCAGGAAGATACTAATCGACCATTTATCAGCAACAGTAGGCGGGGACACAAAGTGGAATTCTACGTACTGCATGAGTGGCCAAATAACAAAGATCGCCGAATACTTCATGGACGAAGGAGAAGTCCAGAAATATAAAGAAATGGAGGGACAACAAAGAATAGACATAAAGTCCCTTATCAGAACTGGTATTCTGGAACAAAAGGGGGAGAATATGTACTTCAATCAAAGAGGGTCAAACCTACTTACTCGATCTCCTACTAGGCAACTAGAGACTCTAGAACCCCAAGAGAACCCATAGCATGTATAGAAATTTCTACATCCTTCAACATCGAGGGACAACAAAGAATAGACATAAAGTCCCTTATCGGCACTAGTATTCTGGCACAGAAGGGGGAGAATCTGTACTTCAAACAAAGAGGGTCAAACCTACTTACTCGATCTCCTACTAGGCAACTAGAGACTCTAGAACCCCAAGAGAACCTCTAGCATGTATAGCAATTTCTACATCCTTCAACATCGAGACACAACATACCTAAAAACATAATGCAACTGACCAGCACACCATGAAGGATAATACACAAATACTTAACCTTTATGATTTATCTAAGATTTGAAATCAATCTTCAACGCTACATAACACCTATCTAGTCCTCTAATAACACTCTATTTTACATACTTTCTGTATATATTTGACACCACTTTTAGTATATCTTTTGTTATCTTTTCACATAATTTTTCTATCTTTTTGACTAAAGCCTCACTTACATGGTTTCAGGTATATTCACAATCCAGATCGCATATCAAGACCGCAACTACGGTCCACTTATTCCTCAACTGTGATTGTGGTTCCAGAGTTCCATAGAGATCGTGATCATCAGACGACAAGGAGGGATTGTAATGTATGGGCCCACTGCCCAAGGCTTCTAGTAGAGTTTCAAGAATGACGACTGGCCCCACATACCACCACTAGCCTTAACTGTGCACTTTATCCTCACTCACGCACAAGCTGGGGTCAACTTCCCGACTGGTCACCCATCCCAGTACTACTCCAAGCTGAGGACACTTAACTACGGAGTTCTTTAGTGATGGGCTTCCAGAAAAGGAGGTGCACCTTGGTGATATGGGTAGTCCAATCAATCATTTTAAGAGTGTTTTATCTGAGGCCTCAAATCCTGGGACGTTACAATCTCCCCCACTTAGACTCTTGACGTCCTCATAAAGGCTTAACTATATGACCTCATAATCTGACCCCATTTCAGTACAGACCCACAATGCTGCATGAACACCCAACTCCCGATCAAAGAATACCAGCGCAAGGGTGGCTACGTCAACCATGGACAACCCTTTCCTACATGCCTAGACCGCACGACTCAAGACTGGCATTCCATGCCCATGTGGGCCCCACCTATTGGAGGGTTTTTGGCTCTGATACCATTTGTAATGTCTAGGCCCACTGCCCAAGGCTCTAGTAGAGTTTCAGGAATGATGACTGGCCCCATAGACCACCACTAGCCTTAACGACACACTTTATCCTCACTCATGCACAAGAAGGGGTCAACTTCCCGACTGGTCACCCATCCCAATACTACTCCAATGCTGAGCATGCTTAACTATGGAGTTCTTTAGTGATGGGCTCCCAGAAAAGGAGGTGCACCTTGGTGATATGGGTAGTCCAATCATTCCTTTTAAGAGTATTTTACCCGAGGCCTCAAATCCTGGGACGTTACAGGGATCATAGCTAGTTTATAGACCGCGGTCATCGCTCAACCGCGACCTCATGGATGGTCGCGATCAAAACATATGCCTCAGGGATAGACCAATGGTTGTGGTGTGGTTACAAGCCGTGATAAAGAAGGACCGCGGTCATCTTGGAAACCACAGTCACTGACACTACATCAAACATTCACATCAGTGGCCTTTCATAAATGCCACTGAAAAAAAAGCTAGTAAACAGGTTTAGCGGCATTTGTTGACATTTAAAAAAATGCCTCTAGCACCAATGCCACTAGGAAGATAATGGCTTAAGTTGTAAAAGCCACTAAACGTTTGTCTTTAGTGGCTTCAAATAAATGCCACATAAAGGCCACTAAACCATCATTTGGCATTTATAGAAAAGCCACTATCCATCATTTGGCTTTCATACAGATGCCACTATTTTGTATAATGTTGTTGTATAAGATGGTTTTGATTGAATGTAGTGGCTTATGAAAAAAGCCACTAATGACATACTAGTTTTGGATTACTAATTTTTTATGGATCTTAGTCAGTCAATTTGTAGTTCATGATCAAGTTTTCTAATTGAATGCCAATTGAAGCTGAACACATTCCAGAAGTATTGAACTTTTTTATTTATAATCAAATGATAATTACATGGGGAGGACATTTTACCTTGCCCCTTGTATTGAATACAACAACATCACATATGACTATATATGGTACATATTGTAGACATGAACGCTAACTGGATAATAACTCATTTTGCACTTGGAGACCCCCCAAAGGAATACAAAATCATTTTCTTACAAAAACATACAGCTCCATTCTAGCATTCCAAGTAGTTATGAGCTTCTACAGGAGTAGACCAGCTACACTGCAATGAAGGTTCATCCTTCTTCTCAGTTGCATTGATAGCATTACGGCCATACAGTCATCAGATTCCTCAGCAGGTTCTTCCTTCTTCTCTTCCACCTTAGTAGCAAAAGCAGCAGGTGCAGCTGCATAGCCTGAAGCAGCAGTAGGGGCAACAACAATTGCAAACTTGCTAGGATCTTGCAATGAAGTGAGCAAAATGTTGAGCACTTGCATGCAAATGTAAGACAAAAACACTTACAACACTAGCATGCTATTAAGATAGTATTAGGGAAGATAGCACCATTGCCAAATGTATCAATAAGGTCATCTTCAGTAAGGTGAAGGACCTCAGGGCTGAATACAGATCCATTGTCATAAACTGACAGCACAACCTGCCCATATGAGAAGGGCCTGATGTTGAGCTTGGCAAGAAGGGCAGCCTCAGAAGAACCCACCTTCTCACCTTTCCTAATAAGTTCGACAATGGTGATAATTTCAACTATACCATTCACATTATGTCAGCTGAATAGAGTTTTCCATGCAACAAAGATGTAGACATTTAGCTAAGCACACCACTAAGCACCTGATAGAAAGGGTGCAAAGCTGACAATCTTGACAATTATGTAAAAAACAAAAGATGGTTATCAAACTCAATGTCATCTAGGGTTCTCATAAAACTATAGTCTATACATAATAAGTTGAAAGATTTTTAGTAAGGTAAGAAAGCGCATAATGATTAATAAGAGCAGAACTTGGTGAAGGCCTTCATGTTGTTATAGATAGATATCCCTTCGCCAATTGCAATAACTATTGTACTGAAGTTATCATCAGCAAGAACCATGTCTGAAGACTCCTTGGTAACCTGGACTGACACATAAAAAGAGAAGAAACAATCATTATCGATAATAATTACTAAAAGACAAGAAGATAGATATTCAAATTGACATATAGCAAATATACTTACCTTAGTTCCAGCAATTCCCATGGCAATACCAATGTCTGCCATTTTCAGAGAAGATGCATCATTGACACCATCACCAGTCATGGCAACCACCACAAGTAATAAACAACTACCAGCAAAACATGCAAGTTGACTATGTAGATCAACAGGAGGCTTCAGGTCTTCAATCTATACTAAAATGGCCACCAGGAATAGATTCACTATCCCCTGATAAGCAAGAAGAGTTTCTAGAACAGATTCACTATCCCCTTCAACTGAAAAAAAGCAAAGTGAAGTAGTGAAATATACCTTATCCAGGAATCCTTAAAACAACCCAAAGAAAAACTGGAAACCAATGTTGGCTAGGCTGCAATACATCAAGAACATGTAAGCATGCACCATTTTGTTGGATTGCATGTAAGACCAGTTCCAGGGTGAGGAATCCAATCTTTGAGTCCTAACAACAGCTCTGTTGTTGGAGATTAAAGGCCAATCACAAGAGCTGAGCTGAAGCCTTTCACAAGAGATGAGATGACAACCTTAGCTCTCGAGAGTGGCCTTTAATCTCCAAAAACATGCCTTTTTGAGTCTTAACAGCAGCTCTGTACTTGGACATTTAAGGTCATTCTCTGTACATGATCTTAGTATAGGATCCTTACCATAGTTATTGGCTTTTAGGGCCTGCATTACAACCACATGTTAAAGAAAGGGTATTATTGTAGATGTTGTTTTAACAATTAAGGGAACATGGAGGAACCGATATTACTAAAGTACCCATTATTTCTTGAGGCTTCTTCCTTGACTTCTTAACCAAAGTAGAGTATGGAAATGTTGAAAATGACTTATTGTACCATGGAAATGTTGAAAATGACTTGTTGTACCTCTACAGAGAAATTAGGACGCATAGAAGCATGCGACTAAATTATCTTAGTTACATTTTAGACATCTTAATAGCCTAAATATTGAGCAATCATAGAGGCTCAACCACAAACCATCTTGAGGCGAATCACCACAGCAAAATATGTTGTGTAAATCTCACACACAAGATTCCAAAAACACTGCTCATAGCTAAAAACCACTTTGGCTAGGCTACAATACTACCTTAGATACTACTTTTAGATACTACTTTGGCTAGGCTGCAATACATCAAGAACATGTAAGGATGTACCATTTTGTTGGATTTCCTATAAGACCAGTTCCAAGGTGAGGAATCCCATTTTTGAGTCCTAACAGCAGCTCTATTCTTGGAGATTAAAGACCATTCACAAGAGCTGAGCAGAAGCCTTTCACAAGAGATGAGCTAACAACCTTAGCTCTCAAGAATGGCCTCTGATCTTCAAAAACTGGCCTTTTACGCAGTGACATGTTGTTTTTTGTGCAAGGCACAAAATGCACAATTCTTCAGAGAAATATTGACTTAGTAAGCTATCATGCAACATGTGATCAAGTTATGAAAGAAAAATTTACAGAGAACTATTGACTTAGGAAACAAAAAAAAGACATTCACATTCAGCAGGTCAAAACAAAATATGTTGTGTAAATGTCACACACAAGAAGGTAAGACACTGCTCATAGCTAAAAGCAAAATAGGATTGTCATTTGGCAACATTGTCTATGACAATGGACATGAAACAACAATACGTCTGGATCGTTATGTACTAATAAAAAAGTGGACCAAAGAAACACAACTATAGCTTTCATCTCTCTACACAGTATCCAAGAATGCAATTATCTATCTTTACACTTCATGACCTGCAACAAATGGAAACGACTTTAGATACTAGTTTTGTTTTCAATTATGTCATATTATAAGAAATACTATATGCTCACTTTGGCAGAAAATGTGATTTCAGCCATGCTATGACATTTCCAATAACTTCATCCATATATTGATATTGCTCAGAAGGTCTGACTAGAGGTTCGTTGGCCATCACCACAACCTCTACATAAACACCAAAACATGATGAGCCTAAAATTGCACCTCCCATCATTTGCAAGGGGCAACCTCAGATACTCAACTGATTGCAACTTTAGCATCTGCATCTGCGATACTCAGCACATACACTTCCAATAAACAAAATACAATTTAAATAAAAAATTATATAAACGTAGAATGATGTGCAATTTACACAAATACAAACATACTTGTCCCTTATAAATTGTTGAATGTCTCATTCTGATCTGCATAATTATTTTATCTTTGTCATAAGGCCATCAAAATTCAACATGGAAAATAATTGATACCACACATCTCGTATAAAATGTATTCATACCTGGCCAATGCGTACATGTTGTGCTGATTGACTGTTTCCTGCTCTAGACAAGGCTGGTATCTTCTCTATTTTTGCATTTTGTTCTTGAATTTTAGCTTCAAATTCCATCTGTTGTTGTTCAAGCTGATCTTGGAAATTCTTCCTTTGTGCTTCATCATCCATAACCACAAACATATCCTGGTCTCTCTTCTCCCATAACCTACCTATAAATTTCAGCTAAAGTAACATCAGGTTGGTTTCTTCGCAGCTCGTCACCTACCTCAGAAATTTTTTCCTACACACAACAGAACATAGGAGATGAATTTTATAACAAACATATAAACGTTCCATGTAGTAAATGTAACATAATAGTATAGGATAGGAATCCTTGTACCAAAATTTTGGCGGATTCAATATCAACTATGATCCCATCTTTTTTACGATGAGTTTTCTCAAAAAATTCAATGGGATCAACTTCCCCACCTGTTTTCTTTTCCAACTATATCATTCAAACAAGGTTATTGCTAACATCATTTAAACGGATGTCTCTAAATTGTCCAATTGGATCACAATATTTACTAACTTACATCATGTTTCATACAAGCAAATGACTTGGTTCCTGTTGTGTGGCTAACCTTTTGAAATTTTCTGCTTGTCTTGTTAGTTATACACTTCCTCTGTGAAAAAAAATTACAGTATTGTTCATAGTAATTATCTGTGAGGTAAATTAAATATCAATTAATAGATACAAAAATTACCTTTCCTTTATTGCTCCTCCAGTAATCCACAAGAAATTTCCATTGTGACGTTTCCATGCGGGGAACAACTTGTTCAAGTTGTTGTTCATATGGACTATCTTCTACGAAGTATAGTTTCCATAACTCCCACTTGTGGTCCTTCCATTTCTTTCCCAGTATCTTCATTGTCCACTCCTTTAATTCTATGTCCATCATGAATTTACTCTACTGACAATAAGGATATCAATTAGAAGCTTCATTTAACCATTTAAAAATAAATTTTAATATTATACCTTCAAAAAATTGCATATGGATTCTTTTTTATTTGCTAGAAATGGTCTCCAATCCTCGTAGTTTAATGGAAAAAGATTGGGATCTCTTGCAATGGTTGTGAAAAAACTTGATAAGTGACATTGGTTTTTACCCACTGGTTGTCCAAATTTATTTATCTCAATGGGAATTTGATCGTCAGGCTTTCTTTTCCAGACTTGCAAACATTGTGTTCGATCACGTGTGCGATGTCTTTGACCTAAGCATTCATTTATATATCATTAGATGCATCACTATAAATGCAATGATATGAATAAACCGAATACCTAGCACATCAGTAGGTGTAGGCGTAGCATTTAACGACTCATCATGGTGATCCGAGATGCCATTTTGCTCCATGGTTTCTTGAAATGCATTGCTATTTTGGCAATTGCCAACTCTACTCTACTCTTCTTGATTGATTGGACACAGGAACATTGATAGTAGGCACCGGGGATCGATGTCTTTGACCTAAGCATTCATTCATAAAGGATACAACATAAATGGAAATTATATATCTTTAGATGCAGCACTATGAATGCAATGATATGAATTAACCGATTACCTAGCCGATCAGAAGGTGTTGTTGTAGCATTCAATGACTCTTGATGGTGATCAAAGAGGTAATTTTGCTCCATGTGGTCATGAAATGGATGGCTGTTTTGGCTATTAGTAGCTCTACTGTCTACTCTTCTAGAATGATGGGACACCGAAGTATTTCCATTAGGCACACGTGGTCGATGTCTTTGACCTGAGCATTCATTCATAAATTAAGGATACAACATAAATGGAAATTATATGTCACTAAAGGCATCACTATATATGCAATGAATTGACTGATTACCTAGCCCATCCGAAGGTGTTCTTGTAGTATTTAACAACTCATCATGGTGATCAGATAGGCCATTTTGCTCTATGTGATCATGAAATGCATGGCTATTTTGACTATTGGCAGCTCTACTGTCTACTCTTCTTGAACGATTGGACACCGAAGCATTGCCATTAGGCACCCGTTGTCGATGTCTTTGACCTGAGCATTCATTCATAAAGCATACAACATATATAGAAATTATATATCATTAAATGAAGCACTATAAATGTGATGATATGATTACCTTGTCCATCACAAGGTGTTCTTGTAACAACATAGCTAGCAGCAGTGTTATTGAATTTCCTTGGTCTATCATTTTGAACATTAGGTGGAAGGGAAGCTAATTGTTTTTGAGCGATTACTGGATGACAGGTTCAAAGCTTTCCAACAACCTTGTGGAGTAATGCTAGGTAAATGAGTCCCCGTACAAGAGTCAATGATGTTGTTCTGATCATTCCTTGTAGCTGTCTTATTATGGAAGCTGTCAGTTAACTATTCTCTCATCCTGAGTATATCAAGTCACACAAAAATGAAGAAACTGAAAACAAAATTGAACAACATAAAAGGTATTTACTTCCCGTTCGGTCATACTCTGCCATCCAACAACTATCCATTCTTAAAAATAGTAAAAAATATAACATTTATGAGTAAGTCTATCATACAAACAACATAGTTATAATAAGGATAAAAGTAGAACATTACTTTGAGGCAATCCTCAAAGAAAAACATCACTCAAAACCACACCAGAGAAAAACATTTGCAAGCCATCATCAAGATCAAATTGGGTACCTTAAATTCACAGTACTTGATTGAGTACTAATGTTCATTAAGTAATACAACACAAATTACATTTTTTGATTATTTCCTAATTTAATAGTAAAAAAATCATCAAAAATTGTGATGGCCGTTATGACTGTGACATGTCCGTTTTATTGATGATGGTGTGTCGAGGATGGAGTCACTGGAAAACGAATCTGAACTGGTGGTCATGGGGTATAAGGCGATATCAATGGGCAAGGATTGCACCTCAGACATGCCGAATTCATCGAATGATGTCTCCTCAGATACGATACAGCCTGGCTCGTGCATATACCGTCTCAGGTGAGAAGGGAAATGTTGTTGTAGTTATGTATATAAGCCTGTATGGTATTGTCGCCAATCGGACGAAGCAAAACCTGGTCCGTACGGCTAATTCCCATTCTCCCAATCCACCCATGCCAACTAGTTTTGGATACCAGATTTCCATCACCATCATAATGAACCTCGATTACATTTGTCGAGTTCCCAAACTTTAAGGTCATTTGACCAGCCGTGTAGCGTCTTCCGTCCAGATGACGCCAATGTCTAGGAATGATGAGTTGTGCAAGTGTACACTCGTCTAGGGTGATGTCCAACTTTTCTGCTTTAGGGAAAAGGAGCGGGGGGGGTAGACGCCCAGGCCATAGTAACTATTGTGGGTGAACAGAGACTGCAAAATATTAGTACTAACAATTGTAAGTATATATAACAATATTATAAATTTGCAAAATATATAGCAATATATTTTTTAAAGTGAAGCAAGTAGTCCATAAACATATTCCCCATGGTTTCTATCAACATCGACAAGAATGAACCCATTAGAGAATGGGCAACATCATTATCTAGTTTGATGAAACCTGGTCAGGGACCATACATGTGTACAACTTGTATAAGATCTGAGTGTAGAAGACCCAGAACTTGGAGGAACTGGTGTGCCAACCAGCTGATGGTTCTTGGCCCAAGGCGAGAGGTTGGAGTACATATATAGTAAAGATGTATAATTATCTATAAACTTCTTGAGTAACAGAACATGCCATCAAAAGACAAAAATTGATTTAGGATATGGAACTGAAGTAACCATAATGCAATGTGTTTACATTAAAGCAGTACTGAGATAAGACATACACTCCAAAAAAACATGAACCAACCAATATGTAAACATCACTACATAGAAGCCATGCAATTTCATTCAATATCGAAATCAAGAGGGCAAACCAGACTTCCTATGGTAGAGAAAAAAATATTGTTGTTCCATAATGGAACCCCTGCATTTTGTGCAATCACTGCTTAGTGTTAATAGCAACTTGTCTGCATGTCCTTGGTATCTTGCTTCATTGTTGCTTAAAGACCCTAATTTTCAGGGATGGTGAAGGTTTTTGTCAATTGGTAGTGCAGAAGAATATAGACCATTCAAGTTTATGGTAATCAAAGGAAAATTGAAGAAACCACACCCAAAAAACAAGTATACTATAAGTAATTAGACAAAGGTCTTATTATTCCTTAGACATTTCTGAATCCTAGAATATTACACAAGAAATGACCATCTCATAAACCTTGTTCTCTCTTTAGCCTCTTCCTACATACATAAAGATGAGTATCTCTCCCCTTCATTAGCCCAATGGTGGGAACCCCTGTTCTCATCAGAGAGTGCCAACCCACCAAAGGTGGTGGCCTAGGCAAGGATACATTACTTGCCTATTCGTTAATGATTTACAAACAAAGATACAGGAGATGTGCAGACATCACATGAGCACCTAAGCGACCACTTTTTAAAAAGTGGATGCTTCATTTTCCTTATAATTTAATACAACAATACACACATTTTTAGATGAATACACTAACATTTAGCAAACTTGTATACATAACCAAAACCAATGCGAAACTGTAAAATAAAACAACAAAATCATCATATTTCAAGACTGTAAAATAATCCAAGTTTAAATCTAACAAAGAAGGATGGTCGATGGCTTGATATAAATGATTAAGGAAGTGATTGATGGATATAAAATAACAGAATCATCATATTTCAAGACTATCTTCATAAACCGATTATCATATAAACCTTGATAGAATGGAAACTGTGAGAATGGATGGAAAAGACCATGTGTGTTTATTATTTCGTGGGGTGTACTTACCTATCGCGCGCTAAAGCAGCAGGGTAGAAAACCGCCGCAGTCCTCGCCGGCAAGTTGGGAGACTGGTCTCTTCCTCGACATCCCCTCCAATCCTTGGCAACGTCACTGACACCTTGGAGAAGAGCAGAGAGCGTTCCAGCAGGTAGCATCCACAGACTGGCAGATTAGGGCAAAAAGGCTAGCTAGGTCGACTTCGCGGGTTCTGTGAGCAGAGCAAATGTCGGGAGTAAATGTCTCTGCCTAACGTGTGGAGAAGAGGAACCATTTTGCATGCCGGGGAAGCTGTGCGGGAACATAATTTTTTTACTAATTGTGACCCACTCATTTGATTTGGAAATTTTGAAATGCCACTAATTAATTATAAAAATGCCTTAATTGGTAAGTCTTTTCTATAAAATCCATAATACGTGGTTTAGAGGCATTTAAATTACAAATGCCACTGCATTACATAGATAGTGGCATTTTTTTAGAAAAGCCACTGGAATAAAAGCCACTAATGGGTATTTTTGTTGTAGTATCACTTAACCAAGACTGCGACGGCGGTCTGATCTTAACTCAATATCATATATTGACTCACAAGTGCACGGTCATGCATTTCTCAATCTCCCTAATCAAGTGACTAGGATATCATACTCCAGTAGGAGGGACAAATACCATCTACATCACTCACAATCATCTCCATATGTCACAGTACATCCGATCATCACCTTTATTGTAACGTCCCAGGACTTTGAGGCCTAGGATAAGATGATCTTAAAAGGATTGACTAGACTACCCATAAGCAGGAAGACCTCAACCTCAACCGCTCGGATGCAACCCACAAGTAGACCTCGACTGCGGTTATCACCAGGCCGCGACCAAGCTCAATTACGGTGAAAGATGAATAAAGCACATACCACGATTGTAACATCCCTGACCTGGGTTATTCTTTAACCCTAGGTGTTTTGATTAAGAAAGATGATTATATGCTTAAATCTTATCTTTTGAAAAGTGATTAGGTCTCAAGAGGAACCTATGTTTCAATTTTGGTCCTGTTTGAACAATGTTGAAACAATGTTTGCTTATTTTGGACTAAAGTGCAAATTACCCAAGTTGAGGGGTTAAATTGCAAATTGCACATGATAAGATGTTCCTCTGATGTTGTGACATCATAAGAATGAATATAATGGAGTGGTATGGTTTTCCCAAGCCTGGACACCAAGATAGATCTTGTTGGACAATGTTGTGCATTAAAACCTAGTTTTGGAGTAAAGTGCAATTTACCCAAAATATAGGGTTCAATATGCAAATTACCACTTCAACAAGGTCCCTAATGTTTCTTAGCATCATTTAGAGCAAAGAAAATTAGAGGGACTCCTCATTTGAATTAAGTTGTAGGAGAGAGAATCTTGACATTAAAATAATCAAGAATAATGCCTAATTGAAACCCTAATTCGATTTAGGGCAAATTTGAATAAAAATAATTGAAGGTCTTTCAACCAAAATGTTTTGGGTTGATTTTTAATAAGGATGGACGTTCCTTTAACAAGATAAGGAACGAAAATATCTTAAGTAGGTGAAATTCCACTCACCTTTTTATAAAGAAAAGTAATATCCACTCACATGTGGGATATTATATTATAAGCATTAAGGTGCTTAATTTGCTTTTCTTTAAATTGAGGATAATGAAGGAGAATTAAAGGAAACGAAGGTGCCTCATACCCAAGGTAGTTGAGGGGAAAGAGGCGGCCACTTTATTGGGATTAATTGGATTTTTATAAGGCATTTTCTCTCTCATCAATTTCCTTATAAAAGTGCCATTTCCAAGCCCAAACCAAGGCCTTTTTCGGATTTTCTTCTTTCCCTTGCTTGCAAAACCGACCAAGAAGCTAGGGAGGAGCAGAGAGCACGTCCCCAACCTGTGGGTAAGCCCTTGACCTTCGTTTTCCTTGATTTCATGGTGGAAATCGAAAATAAATTATGGATTCCTTCTTATTTCGATCTCCTCTTCAACCCTAGCCAACTTTTTCATCCAAAAGCTTGAGTACGAGCCTAGGGGGAGTTTCAAGAGCTTCATACACCATTTTTGCCGTGGTCTTGGAGCTTTGGATCTCAATCGGAGGCAGGTTTTATAACTTAAATCCTTAAACATTGCTATTGCATCAATTCTCTATGCTTTGTTGATTGATTTCTTCAATTTGATGCACTCTTGTTTCTTGCTGCAATTTCCATCAAGAACGGTTGCTGTTCTTGGTTGTTCGAAGGAAGGGGATGATGAAATCATCCTATATGCTTATCCAAAGAAAAGTACCAAGCCAAACGGTTTTGATAGCTACTCCAAATCGTTTTAATTTGATTGGCTATGCGGTTTCAGCAAACCGTTTAAGGGAAAACGGTTTGAAACCGTTTGGGAGAAAACGGTTTCAAAACCGTTTGATATGGTTGACCAAGCGTTGACCGTTTGGGAATTTTGTTCCTAATTATGTAGGCTAATGACCCACCAAATTTTAGGGGTTAACTCCAAAGGAATCGTAGGATGAAGGCCAATCAATTAGGCAAATCGAATTGAATTAAATGCTGCTTTTCAATCTGATTAACTTGACCTGTTTGGGAAAACGGTTTCAAAACCGTTTGCGTGAGTTGACCAGGCGTTGAACGTTTGGGATTCCTGTATATAATTATGTTGGTTGATGACCCTACAAATTTGAGGGATTAACTCCCAAGTAATCGTGAGTTGAATGCTAATCAATTAGGGAAACCTAATTGGATTAAGTGCTGATTATCAATCTGTTTTAATTGAACTTTTTGGGCAAACGGTCTCAAGACCGTTTGAGTGCGTTGACCAAGCGTTGACCGTTTGGTATTACTGTTCCTAGTGATGTGGTCTAATTACTCACCAATTTTTAGGGATTAACTCCCAAGGAATCGTGAGTTGAAGACTGTTCAACTAGGCAAACCCTAATTGGAATTAGTGCTGAAATTTCAATGAGTTAATTAGAGATTTTGGGTTGATTAGCCCAAACGGTCTCAAGACCGTTTGGGGGATCATACAAACAGTCTCAAGACCGTTTGGGGTCACCTCAAGACCGTTTGGAGGTCTGGGGTCAAGTATAGTTGACCAATTGAAGGTCCAAAGGTACCAAATCATATTGCAATTAAGTATTGATGTGCTGATCAACTCAATAGACCAAACCTTGATGAATTTTCACTAGAGTCCAAAGGTTGGATGGGAAAACGGTCTCAAGACCGTTTGGGACTCATCCAAACGGTCTCAAGACCGTTTGGTGGTCACCCAAGACCGTTTGGAGGTCTAGGGTTGAGTATGGTTAGGTGTTTGAAGGTCTAAAGGTACCAAGCTGTTATACAATGCAATGCTGATTTGGTGATCAATCCAATGATCCAAACCTTAATTGGATGGCTTGGATTTGAGTGATATGATGGGCAAACGGTCTCAAGACCGTTTGGAGGTCATCCAAACGACCTCAAGACCGTTTGGGGTCAGGTCATACCCAATTTGGATGATGGTTCAGTGGTTTCAAAGTAACTAGTCTTACATTGATTAGTGTTGTTGAATCATCGATTCTAAACCCTAATTCAATTGAATCAAACCCTAATTTATGACCAATTGAGGGTCAATTGAGGGTCAAATCAGTTTAAGGTTGACCTATTAAACTCAATTGAAGTATGAGGGTAGGTCCAATTGATGACTGGTTCCATGAATCCAATGATTGAAGGAATCAACATTGGAAACCCTAATTCAATTGGATGCTTTATGTAATGGAGGTCCAATGTGATTGAATCTCTTGAGAATTAAGATGATGAATGATCCATTGACCCAATGATGATTAGTAATGATAAAAAAATAAGGTACAAAGGTTGAAACCCTAACGGTACCTAAGGGACTAGTACCAATTAAGGAATGAATCCCTAATTGCTTATTGGACCAATGACTTGATACACTACGTTAATCATAGTTGTATGCTCTTGATTGAAGGGTTGATATGACCTAATCAATTTGAGATGATGTTAACATGAATTCATACATGAATATGATTCATGTGGTGATTAAGGGTATGATCCTTAAGAAGAGAGATCATGAAACCCTAATCATGAATATAAACCCTAATTGACAGGGCTTTTGGGTTTTAACCCTAATTGAGGGAAATTCTAAATGTAACCCTAATCCAGGGTGAGGATGTAACCCTAAGTCAGGGTAGTGATGTGTGAAACTCCAATTTAGGGAAATGAGATGTAAAACCCTAATTGTGATGAATAGTGAATCTCTAATTATGGACAATTGAATGAAATCCTAATGGAGATGCATAGTAAACCCAAATTGTGGGTGACTAAGGTGGAAACCCTAGTTGAGGGTGATTCCATGAGAAACCCTAGTTGAGGGTGATTCCATGAGAAACCCTAGTTGAGGGTGATTCCATGAGAAACCCTAATTAAGAGTTAACATCACATGAAGCTCTAATGCTATGTTGTGATGAGAGGCCCTAAGAAGGGTGAAGGTATGTGAGACTCTAATGTGGAGTCATAATACATAAAGCCCTAATCTTGGGCAATATGACAATGAATTATAATCCTAATTTTAAATAAGGGTATAAGGAAACCCTAATGATGAGATAGAAGGAATGGCCTTATAAAGGTGAAACATTTAATGTGGTTGATTATAGGCAAGCTTATTGTAAGCAATGCCTTAATCTGAGATGAGTCCATATCATTAAAGATAATTGCACCATTCTTATGTGTAACCTATGCACTTTATGGTAAGAGTGATAGGTTAGTGGATGAAAGGATTAAGATGGGAAATACCTTAATCCAAGATAAGATGGTAACTTAAGAAAGTAGTATTTGATATCAATGATGAGTTAAAGGAATTAAATTCCATGAAATGTGTAATCAGGATTGGTTACGGACTAATGCCTGGCGGTGTAATCAGGTTTGGTTAAAGTACAATACCTGGCAGAGGCTTAATGCCTATAATCAGGGTTGGTTAAAGTCCAATGCCTGGCTGTGTAATCAGGATTGGTTAGAGTCCAATGCCTGGCTGTGTAATCAGGATTGGTTAAAGTCCAATGCCTGGCTGTGTAATCAGGATTGGTTAAAGTCCAATGCCTAGCTGTGAAATCAGGGTTGGTTAAAGTCCAATGCCTGGCTGTGTAATCAGGATTGGTTAAAGTCCAATGCCTGGCTGTGAAATCAGGGTTGGTTAAAGTCCAATGCCTGGCTGTGAAATCAGGATTGGTTAAAGTCCAATGCCTGGCTGTGTAATCAGGATTGGTTAGAGTCCAATGCCTGGCTGTGTAATCAGGATTGGTTAGAGTCCAATGCCTGGCTGTGTAATCAGGATTGGTTAAAGTCCAATGCCTGGCTGTGTAATCAGGATTGGTTAAAGTCCAATGCCTGGCTGTGAAATCAGGGTTGGTTAGAGTCCAATGCCTGGCTGTGTAATCAGGTTTGGAGAAATCCAATACCTGGTAGAGGTGTAATGCCTGTAATCAGGGTTGGTTAAAGACCAATGCCTGGCAGTGTAATTAGGTTTGGAAGAGTCCAATACCTGGCAGAGGCTCAATGCTTGTAATGATGACACAGGATTGGTAATAACCCAATGCATGTATTAATGATATATGAGTACATGGTAGATGTAATTCCTTATCTGTTTAGCAGACTGACTAAGGCCAATAAGTTGAAACAAGAATGTCTCATGGGTGACATATCAAGATAATGAGTGTCACAAGAGAAGTTTGACATGATGGTATAATATGGAGGATAAATGATATACATGTTCTTCCAATTCCTTATTAAGAGAATGCTTTAAACTGCTTATCATCTGCCTATATTTATCTTCTTAAGATGCAATAATAATGTTTTTGGCGGAGAGTTATATCTCTCTCTGGGGCAATTTACAATTGTCTCACCCCCGTGGGATCCAACATTTTTAGGTGGACGCGGACAAAGAGGCAGATACTCTTTTGCAGGAAAAGGAAAGCAACGGCTTGGACAGCAGTGAGATCTCAGGTGGAGGCACTGACTGTCAAGTCATATAGATAGTAGTCCTATGTGTCGTCTCTGTACTCTCAGGTCCTCGGAGTTTTCAGTCAGTGTTTTTGATATATCAAACTGAGGTTTTGGCTTGATGCCTCAAGATTCATATGCTGTCTGTATATAATGTTCATAAGGCAGCTGATGTTGTAGTCTCTGAAAAGAGATGGTACAGGTTATATATGTTTGAACCAGAATGTAAATGTTATACAATGGTTCTTGTTGTAAAGGATTTCCTATGTGTGGATCTCTTTGCAAAAAGTTTTAATTTTTAGTGATTTTCGCTAATCCTCTACTTGATGAACGCTTCCGCATTAGTTAATCATGTTTTCACGAGATGGTCGTTACAACGATCGTGGTCTCACCCTCACTTAACCAAGACTACGACGGCGGTCTGGTCTTAACTCAATATCATATATTGACTCACAAGTGCACGGTCATGCATTTCTCAATCTCCCTAATCAAGTGACTAGGATATCATACTCCAGTAGGAGGGACAAATACCATCTACATCACTCACAATCATCTCCATATGTCACAGTACATCCGATCATCACCTTTATTGTAACGTCCTAGGACTTTGAGGCCTAGGATAAGATGATCTTAAAAGGATTCACTAGACTACCCATATCACCAAAGTGCACCTCCTTTTCTGGGAGCCCATCGCTAAAGAACTCCATAGTTAAGCGTGCTCAGCTTGGAGTAGTACTAGGATGGGTGACCAGTCGGGAAGTTGATCCTGGCTTGCACGTGAGTGAGATTAAAGCACGCAGTTAAGGCTAGTAGTGGTCTGCGGGGCCAGTCGTCATTCCTAAAACTCTACTAGAGCCTTGGGCAGTGGGCCCGGGTGTTACAGATGGTATCATAGCCAAAACCCCTCCAGTAGGTGTGGGCCCATATGGACATGTGGCATGCCAGTCTTGAGCCGTGCGGTTCATGTATGTTGGAAAGGGCTATCCATAGTTGATGTAGCCACCCTTGTGCTAGTATTTCGTGATCGGGAGCTGGGTGTCCATAGGCCATTATGGGTCTACACCAAAATGGGGAATGATTATGAGGCCTTATAGTTGAGACTTGACGAGGACGTAAAGAGTCTAAGTGGGGGAGATTGTAACGTCCCATGACTTTGAGGCCTTAGATAAGATGATCTTAAAAGGATTGACTAGACTACCCATATCACCAAGGTGCACCTCCTATTTCGGGAGCCCATCGCTAAAGAACTCCATAGTTAAGCGTGCTCATCTTGGAGTAGTACTAGGATGGGTGACCAGTCAGAAAGTTGATCTTGTCTTGCATGTGAGTGAGATTAAAGCGCGCAACTAAGGCTAGTGATGGTCTGTGGGGCCAGTCGTCATTCCTAAAACTCTACTAGAGCCTAGGGTAATGCCAGGTGTTACAAATGGTGAGGACAAAGCACACAGTTCAGGCCATTATGGGTCTACATCGAAATGGGGAATGATTATGAGGCTTTATAGTTGAGACTTGACGATGACGTCAAGAGTCTAAGTGGGGGAGATTGTAACGTCTCAGGACTTTGAGGCCTAAGATAAGATGATCTTAAAAGGATTGACTAGACTACCCATATCATCAAGGTGCACCTCCTTTTCCGGTAGCCCATCGCTAAGGAACTCCATAGTTAAGCATGCCCAGCTTGGAGTAGTACTAGGATGGGCGACCAGTCGTCATTCCTGAAACTCTACTAGAGCCTAGGGCAATGAGCCCAGGCGTTACAAATGGCAAGGACAAAGCACGCAGTTGAGGCCATTATGGGTCTACTCCGAAATGGGGAATGATTATGAGGCCTTATAGTTGAGACTTGATGAGGATGTCAAAAGTCTAAGTGGGGGAGATTGTAACATCCCAGGACTTTGAGGCCTCAGATAAGATGATCTTAAAAGGATTGACTAGACCACCTCCTTTTTCAGGAGCCTGTCGCTAAAGAACTCCATAGTTAAGCGTGCTCATCTTCGAGTAGTACTAGGATAGATGACCAGTTGGGAAGTTGATCCTTTCTTGCACGTGAGTGAGATTAAAGTGTACAGTTAAGGCTAGTGGTGGTCTGTGGGGCCAGTTGTCATTCTTCAAACTCTACTAGAGCCTAGGGAAATGGGCCCAGGCGTTACAAATGGCGAGGAAAAAGCACACAGTTAAGGATAGTGGTGGTCTGTGGGGACATTCGTCATTCCTACAACTCTACTAGAGCCTTAGGTAGTGGGCCCAGGTGTTACATTTATGGAAACCCTTATTGTGGATGATGTCAAAATACATTGAATGACATGTGATGAGTGTTGTGACTTTAGGTCTAAGAACCACAATCACCACCAACACTGTAAGAGTTGATTCTTACTACCAATTATGGTTTTCGTGTATCACTCTTATGGTGGGTATGTTTGATACTACTGTTCCTTAACAAGCACCTATGTGTTGGTTTTGATATCAGATATCATGACTGATGACATTCTATCATCAAGTGACACACACTCTAGTCTTTACTGTTATTGTTGTCTATCTACCTTCCATAATAATATCTGAATAGGGACATATTAAGAATGTATATACTATTGACATCCATATGATCTCATTGTTTAGGTCATCAACTCGAAGACATACATCTTTGAGTAATAACACTATTTAGACATTTATTATGTTACTTCATTATCTCGTAACTGAATAAAAAAGAATAAATTGGAAGCTTGCCTGTATTATTAATCAAATCATTTACAAGTTATGCCATTACAATCATCATATGATTGGATCTCTAGGCATACATACCAACACTATCATCACATGGCACCAATAGAGTAGGATAAGATCAAAAGGTTTGATAAAGGTCTAAGTGTAGAGTTGGTCAATTTATCATTAACTTTGGAGTCACACAAGAAGTTTTCCAGCTTTGTAGATATTATGAGGAGGATAGAAAGGAACATTTGTACATTCATGATCATGACACTAGGAGAGAGTTTGCGCAATCATATGGATAGTAATCTAGGGGTGCAAAGAGATAGAGTTCTTCTAGGTCATAGGGACAGTAATAATACCAACAATTACAATAGAGAACCATTACATCTAGTCCACTGAAACACTCACAATCAAAATGGTTTCCAATGGAAGAGATTTAGACCTTGCACCACCTACAACCTACTATCTAGGTCAATTTCAGTGACATGGCCATCTGGGATGCAATAGTGCCCTGAAAAGAAGTATTTCTATTGTGATCAACATGGACTCATCATAATGGTATGCCAATAGTTGAATTAGGATGTGTCTTAATAGTAGAGACACAACCAATAGGGCTCTCAGTAGTACAATACTGGTGGTGGTGGATGTGCCAGACATCATGAGTAGGACTGTCAGGATCCATGGGAAGAAGCCAAGGATGATGAAGATAACAAACAGTGTCTTGATTCTACAATATGATTCAGTCGGAGGGACTCGTCAACCCACAGGTTGTGATAGTTTAGATGGAACTTTTTCATTCTGAGTTATTTGTTTCACATATATCTTTTTTGGTTGACCTAGGTGTGACACACTCATTTATTACCAGAGAGGTGACTGCACATTGTACTTTGCCTTTTAGTAGTAGAGTTGATCATCTTTTCCTTGAAACCCCTTTGACTAGTTCTATAATTTGTGGGTGGTGTGTTCGTATTACATTATTCTTTTGTCTAGACACAACATTCAAGTGAATCTCATGCCACTTTACATGCACAGATTCAATGTGATCCTTGAAATGGATACCTTAGAGAAGTATAAGTGGTGCTAGATTATGAATACAAGGTCACAGAGTTAGGGATGTGATTATCTCTTGGAATTTCCAAGGATATTGGAAGATTCTCCCTATGTGTCTTGTGTTAGAGGTGATATTTTTGCAGTTGATGAGACAAGGTTGTGAAGCTTTCTTGGAACACATGGTAAATACTAATGTGGTGATTTGTAGTATCAAGTATGTACTCATGGTGTGTGAGTTTGAGGATGTAAATCTTGATGAGTATCTTGTTGTTCCACCTCCTTAAGAGATTCACCTTGAGATCAACCTAACCATAGGCACACAACTCATAGCACAATCACCTTATAGGATGGCACCTATAGAGATGAAGGAGTTGAAGAAGGAACTTTAAGAGTTGTTGGATAAGAGATTCATATAGTTGAATATGTCCCATTCGGGTGCTTTGGTGTTTCATTAAGAAGAAGGATGTTTCTATGATGCTATTACATAGATTATTCATAGTTGAATAAGGTTATAGTGAAAAACAAATATCCTTTTCCAAGGATTAGATGTTCTTGAAAAGAATAAAGGTGATGCAATGTTTTCTAAGATAGATTTGAGGTCAAATTATCATTAGTTGAGGGTCAAAATAGAGGACATACCTAAAACAATCTTCAGATTTAGGTACTGTCACTATGAGTTTGTGGTTACTTCCTTCATTATAGCTAATGCATCAATGATTTACATGGATCTTATGAATAGAGTGTTCAGAAAGTATCTAGATCATTTGCTATGGTGTTTATAGATGAAAACTCGATCTACTCGAAGGACTTGTAGAAAAATCATCATTTTGCATTAAGGTTGCAAAGGGAACATCATTTTTATGTGAAGTTTAGTAAGTTTGCATTTTGTCTAACTGAGGTGTCCTTTTTTTTCCATGTCATATATATAAATGGGTTTTGTGTAGATGCCAAGAAGGTTGAGTCCATGTTGATGTGGGAGCAACCTAAGACACCAACCAAGGTGCAAAGCTTTCTTGGTCTAACTAAATACTATAGAAAAATTATTAAGAATGACAATGTTATAGCCTTGTAATTGACTAGAGTAACCAAGAAGGGTGTACCCTTTGTGTGGATAGAGGAAGGCAATCTAGTTTCCAATTGTTGAAGGAGAAGCTAAAATCATGTCCATTGCTAGTTTTTCAGAGTCTGAGAAAGGTTGCATAGTTTTTTTTATGCTTCCCTGAATGGGATTGGATGTGTGTTGATGCAGGACCAACATGTAATCTCTTTTGCTTCTCATCATCTTGAAGCATGAAGAAAATTACTTGATGCACGATCTGGAGTTCATAGAATGGAATTGAATATTTGGAGGCACTATCTTTATCGGTAGGAATGCTAGATCTTCATAGGTCATAGAAATCTTCAATATATCTTTTGAAAGATAGAGTTGAACATGAGATAAAGGAGGTGGATTTATTTGATCAATGATTGTGACTATATGATATAGCATCATCATGGGAAAGTGAATGTGGTGGATGATGGATTGAGAATAAGGTCATATTAGTTGTATTCCATAGTTGGCGAGGGACATGCTAGTGTCTATGTGTCAGATGAATGTATAGATGGAAATTTCCTTGCTTAGAAGACTATTAGCTCAATTACATGTTAGATCGATGTTGATTCCATAGATCACACATGCATAATGGGTTGAAATTTTGATACATAATGTCAAGTTAGAGATCCCCAGATGATGAGTTCCATGAGTTAGAGGATGGGACAATGCATTATCATACTAGGATGTAGTTCGTGATGCTTAGAGTTTGAGGAAGATGGTGCTTGATGAGGAAAATTCTTTGATGTATGTGACGCATCATTGCAGGAGAAAGATGTAACACAACCTCAAGGATTTATATTGGTGACCAGGAATGAAGTATTATGTAGTAGATTTCATGGAACATTGTCTAGTTTGCTAACAAACCAAGGCAAAACATCATAAGCCTGTTGATATGTTGCAACCACTTCTAACTCCAAAGTAAATGTGGGATCATGTTTCCATGCACATCGTGGTTGATCTTCCTAGGACAACTAAGGGTTATGATTCTATATGGGTGGTTGTCGATAGGTTGACAAAACTAGCCCACTTTTTACCAAACTTGAATTCCTACTATGTAGAAAAATTGGCACATATCTACATAGATGATATAGTTCATTCGTATAGTGTTCCTACAATGGCGACAAACGACCACAATTCACAAATATGTTTTGGGATTGTTTACATATAAGGGAACATAGTTAAAGTTTCGTACAACTTTTATTAGCAAATAGTTGGCCCCTTAGAAAAGGACCATGTGAACTCTGGAGGATATGTTGCGGTCTTGTGTACTCCAGTTTCTTTGGAGTTGGAATATTTACCTCATCTTGATTGATTTTGCCTACAAAAACACTTACCGCAAAAGTTTTGATATGGAACCATATGACACTTTGTACGAAAGGAGTTGCATGTCATATCTTTGTTGGTACATGGCACGTTAATATCAATTTTTAGGTCCTAAGTAGGCTCAACAGACTATAGAGAACATGAAAGTGATCAAACCATAACTGAAAGTAGCAAAGGAAAGATAGAACTCACACATGGATAATCATTATAGGCCATTGAAGTTTTAGGTTAGAGAAAAGGCACACCTTAAGGTTTCACCTAGGAAATGTGTTATGTCGTTTGATAAGAGGGGTAAGTTGACTCCAAGGTTTATGGGACCTTACTTTATCATATCTTGTGTAAGGAAGGTGGCATACCATATGAAGTTCTACCAAACGTACACAACTTACACAGTGTGGTCCATGTTTCCATATTAAGAAAGTGTCATCTAGATATAGAACAGACCATCTAGGCAGTTGAAGTCCAGCTTGATGATAATATATTATACATATAGGGTATATTATTGATCTTAGATAGTGTGTGCTAAGTTTAGGAAGAAGGATATAATGTCAGTGAAGGTGTTGTGGCATGACTATGGTGTAGAGGAAGGCACATGAGAGATAGAGGTGGATTTGCATAGGAAGTACCAAGATTTGTTTTTGTAGGATTTTAGGGGCAGAATGCTTGTTAGAATTTTATGGTTATAATATCCCTGACCTAACTTATCCTTGAAACATGTTTTGATATCATAATCATGTGATTTGCTAATTTATTTGCATGCTTAGTATAGTAATGCTTTAATATTTTAATTACATGCTTAGGATAACATGTAATTACTTGGTTGATGCTTTGATCTTGTGAGTCTATGTGCGAATTCTTCATGCTTGGAGGTTTTTTTTGTAATTTGTAATTAGCATTCTTTGCTGTTATCTTTCCTCTCTTGTTTGAGCTTGGTTTTATGGGCCTTGGTTGTTAGGAAATTGTGGAGGCAACAAGCACAACAAAAGTAATAAAATTTTCTCCATGTTTCCCACGAGTAGATATCGCCTGTAACAGTATATCAAGAAGAAGGGATGTGAGGTATACCTTTTCAAAAGAGTAGATCTAGTGACATTTCTCATAAGGAATATGTGACACATGGAAAAATCTAATGACATTCTCCTTACGCATCACAAAAGAATATACATCTCTACATAGTCCACACTGAGTATGATAAATCCACATTGCATTGCAAGAGTCAGTAGGAAAGGAGCAACCATTCCATTGGTAATGTGCTAGCATTGCACTTACTTTACTTTTCTCTCTCTCTCCTTATGGGTAGTGTTACTTAGGTTCATGTGTCAAAAGGTGTTAGTAGAAACATGGTCGTCATGCCACGTTAAATAGGAGAAGCAAGGAAGAAGGATTTCTAAAAAACCCTAGGAAACAAAAAGGTAGTTTCTACATTTAAGTAGTCTACTCGTGGACAATCAGTCGATCAACTAGATTATTTTAGATCATCCTGGAACTAATCAGTTGATTTATAAACATTGTCCAATTGGATGGCTAGACTGCTCCATTGATTGATTGGTTAATCTTGTCTAGTCGGTCAAATGGGATGTTGAGTCAAAATATTAGGCCCAATCAACTGACTAGATTGTCACATCAATTGATTGAGTTGATCTGAGTTTAGTCAACCAAGCCAAGTTTTCATCTGATTGACTGGCCTGTCCATTGGGCTATTATTTTTTATTAGTCGAATGGGATTTCATTCAATCTAGTAATGATCTTTGAATTATATGGACCTTTTCATAATAAATTAATCTTGTTTCCATTATTATACTCTCTTCCCCATTCATCTTATGTGTTTGACCTTATAGTCTCCAAATTATGTTGGTAGTGATGTCTATAATCATATCATGACTTCACATACAAAGATTGGTATCTAGAAAGACTTCATTGCCACCCAAGTAATTAGATAAGTTAGATAACAAGTTCAACCAAGTTTGTGATGAATGTTACAATGATTGTATAATCCCTTTACCTATGATAATGTTCAATATTTTCTCTAAGCTAGAAAACTTGAGATACATGTGATCTCAATATCATATATTGACTAGCATGAGTATGGTCATGCATATCATAATCTTATTCATCAAGTGGTCAGGATATCTATTTAATAGGAGGGACAAATTCCATCTACACCCCTCATAACAATCCACATGTATCACAATGCAAACAAGCAATACTTGAATGCCAACCCTCATTCAAGGTCATGTGGAGTAGTGTAAAATTACACAAAACAACATGTGATCATTTAGTGACATTAGGTTTGAGGACAAAAGTCACCATCATAACATTGGATATAATTATGACTGACATTTCTTGTTTCCATGTATCATACTCAAGTTGGTTTTGTAAAAAAAATGTTCATAACAAGTACCTATGTGTTTGACTTGATATCCAATATCATGACTAATGCTACTTAGTCATCAATCAACACACATGCTAGTCTTTATTCATTATCTTTGTCCTAATTTCTATAGTGATATCCAACTAGGGATGTAGACAAGAATGAATACTCTTAGAATGCACATGATCTCATGTTCAGGTCCTCGACTTGAAACCACATGTCATTGAGTCATCAATTCCTAGACATTATTAAATCTAATCATTTTCTCATATTGAAGGAAACATAATAATAGGAATTTCCTTATTTAATAATCAAATAGCTTACATAAGGTGCCATTATAATCATCCTAGCTCTCAGGGTATACTACTAACATTGGTTGCTTTATCAACTACTTATCCTTACCATTGGTTGTGGATAAACATTTGACTGATGGCAATGACATCGTTGCTCAACTGTTGATCTTTCCTTGGTAACAAATTTGTCTACTGATGAAAACTAGATGCACATGTAGTTAGATTGATGAGAGAAAGAGCTCTTTGTTTACCGATGATGTTCCATCAAAAGTGGGTCTGATGTCTTCCGATGATAAGTGGATCATCATGTATCAATGAAGATCCTGATGTGTATGAACCAATAACAAAGACCAATAGGATCTCTATTTTTTCTTCATCAATGAAACCTATACAATCATCTATTGAGAAAAGTTTAGAGTCATCCAATGATGGTTTCATGGATGATGAAGCCATTGGTGTGAAGAGTGAGAACTCAAAAACTTTGATCGTCCCTTCTCTCTCCTCTTGTCTTACCTCTTTGATATGAATACCCATTTGATCCTTCTCTTTTACCTCATTCACACGAGTTTCTTGTGAAGCACCACAAAAACTATAGAATTCTATCATTTGATGACAACCGATGAGATTCCTACTGTAATGACCCCACCTCCCAGTAACCCCCAATTAAGGGAGACCAAGAGGTCAGAGTTGTTATCCCAATTTTTGGATCAAAGATTCAACAAATAATCAATAACAATTATCAAATTCTACTAACTATACTGAAAGGTTGTAATAAAATTTAACTTTGCATACCTTTTTCAAAAACTTGGATGTCTACTTTTATCCACATCTGGAGTCTATTCTAGCTAATCCTCCTTTTTACTTTAATTCATATTTAATTTCACATATGCCAATTTACTGTTTGTTCTTTTCACTTATACCTAAAATGCCGACAAACAAAACGGCAGTCAACAAAAAGCCGGTATGTGGGGGAAACAATAATTGTGCAATTAACTGTGACAACATATTGCAATCAATTATGATTTAACAAAAAAAATTACGTTTTAAATATAACTGTGCGATCCATACATATCCTATCCTCTGCGCTGTCCCTGCAGTGGACCTGGATGCTACCTTCCTCATGGTAGATCCCCATTAAACCCCTCATGATCCTAATTAACAGGTGAATCAGTTTCTAGGGTTGAGTCACATGGCACTACCCGTAGGTAGCCCACTCCTTAACTCATGGTGTGCTAGAGAGTCTCATGGCACTACACTTGGGTAGCCCAATTTCTAACTCATGATAGCCTAGATCTTGCTCTAGGTTACCCTTTTTAGTTATATAAACATATTTATATAGTGATAATCATAGTCACTTTATAGTTGCATGAAATAAAAGTCATCCAAGCAGTTATTTTCAGGCAACCGATAAAATGTTCGAGAATCGCTGTGAAACTAAAGCGGTTATCCATAAGCATAACCACATACATGTTAGGCTAATTTGAGACTGAATAATCCAATCAATCAAGAAATCAAATTAGGCAAGCAAGCACATAATGAGATCCTGAAATATGCATACAATTTCCTATTATTGATCATGCCATCAAGATCTATTAAATCTAGCTCGCTTCCTAGGGTTTCTAGTCCACTTTTAGGGTTTCCATTGTAATTAGGGTTTCGCTTCATTTTTATTATTTTAAATCCTAATTTTCCCTAATTATCTCATCTATTCTTCATGAAATATATTAAGGTTACCTTTTAACTACATATAACGTTATTTTCGGATTAAAGGCACCATTATCCATCAATTAAGTCCATTATGCCTCTTTTACATTAAAGCTACCATTTTTATCCTTTTTAATTCATGACAAGATCATTAGGCCCAATTAGCATCACATTAACAACTCATAGTTCATTGTGGTCTAATTCACCTATGAACTCCATTTATTATTAATTCCACATTTTATCCATTAGAAAACCCTAATTTTCATATTAAGGGTATTTATTCACAATTAGGAACCTTTATACTCAAAATAGCTTAGAATCATCATATCTTAGCTTTATTCATGATTTGAATAATTAAAGCCATTAAGAGTCACATTTACTAATATTAAGGTTTCAAGGCCCATTAAAGCATATTTATGCACATAAAACTCTAAATTAAACCAATTACGTGCAAAGTACATCCTTTTTGTTATTAATGTAACTTTTTACAATTAACATGTTAATATCAACTTTAATCATCCATTAAACCCTACTAAATACATTAATCATCTAAAAATAGGGTTTCTTAATCATTAAAGCATTAAAGTTGATAACTTCCACTTTTTTTCAAATTTCAAGAGGAATTAGCTTCTAAAACCATTTTTAATGAATTCCTCTCATTTTTATGAGAATAGTACATAATTATATGTACCAATTCGAGCTACCATTATTTAGATATGAATTTTGCAAGGATTACCTTTTTGGACCAATCAGAAGATGCCACGTCGCATTGGAAAACATAATGAATAGTCGGAACTACCCTCGATTAAGTTAAACGTTTCTTTAGCCCGCGGAGGGCAAAATGGTCCAATGACTGGCCCGTCTTCTTCAACCTTGTGCAGCTCTACTGCGTCGCCCTAGCCGCAATTGGTGCGGCTTCTCCACCTCCTTCCTGGACCCAAAGGCCACCGACGACTGCTGCTTTGCCTCTGATGCCCTCCACTACGTCCGCCCAAGCGTCCACCCTTGGCCCGAATGGACGAGTGCAGGGTCACTGGACCTGCGACCCGGGGCCGTACGTGCTGATGACCCCTCTACAGTGCTGCACAAAGGTGGGAGCAAGGTGGTGATGGCCGTTCCCTCCTTGGTTGTTGTGGGAGCCTCCTGCTTCCTTCAAATCTACCTAACGGTCCCTCGTTGCTCCATGGTCAATATATTCCTTTATCTTAGGGTTTTGAGCAAAAACTTCATGAAGAAGGAGATGGAGAAGAGAGAGGGAGATGTGGGATCTCTCCTGAACTCAAACCAAGGCTCTGCCCTTTATATAGGGGTGGGTAATGAAGCCCTAGGTTGGCTATTCACGAATCCAAGTATCTTTCCTACTAGGAAACTATATTCCTTCATGAAAAAGCAATCTTCTCTCTTAAAAAAAACCCTTTGATATGCTTTATTCGTTAGATATTAGGATTTCGAAAATTACCTATTTTATTCTCTTGGTACTTGCCTTTTAATCATTTGTCACGAAATTATATTTTCTTTTAATAGAAAATACCACCTCTTTAACAATACCACAAAATCCATTCATTATGCATATTATCCTCTTATTTTCTATTATTTGTATTTTCTTTTTCTTTTCTCCATTGGGGCTCCTTGTACCCCAAGAAACTCTAATATTTCGAAATCCTTTTTAGTGGATACTAATTATCCTTCTAGATGCATCTATTTCCATTATTTCCCATTATCTTGGTTATTTCTTATTAAAATATCTCTTTCTAAGGATTTCTCTTTACCTTTCTTTTTATTTTCCTCATTGGTATTCCTTTTAACATTAGGAATTCTTTGGATACGAAAATCCACAAAGGATAACTTAATTATACCTCTTTCCACTTATTTTCCACATTTTATCATTGTTTTCAATTTCTTTCTTAATAAAGAAATACTTAATTGATCTTTTCTTTTCTTGTGGCATTATCTTTGCAACTTTGGACTCCTCAGAACCCAAGGAACCCAAGAGGCACGAAATACACCTTTGTATTAAATTCTTTTGCCTTCTAGAGGTTTCTACATTTTTCTTTTCTCCATTTCTTATTAATAATGGAGTTCCTTTTGTCTTTTCCTTGTTATTGGGCCTGATAGCCACTAAAGCCCACAAAACAACCAACAAGGCTATTGTAAATGAAATCCTTTTATTCAAAACAAATTATATCATTATCTGTTCAAATATCTTTAAAGGAGAAATTACATTTCTCACCAAAAGAACCCAAAAATTGGGGTTGTAACATCCTTCCCCTCTTATAGGAATTTTGTCCTCAAAATTCGATCAAGCAAATAAACAATTCAGGATAAGACTTTTCCATGTCCATCATTGGCCCCTATGTGTCTTTTCCCTATCCATGGCGCTTCCAAAGAACCTTTATCATCACATATTCTTTTCTCTAAGTTCTTTCACCTTGGCATCTATAAACCTCCAGGTGACTCAGGTCATTTCAGCCTCCCTTGGGGCTCACTAGGTTCATTGCTTCGCACATGGCCTGGGTACCTCACATAGTGCTCTAAATTGGACACATGAAACTCATCACACATCACATTATCTTGAGGGGTAAGGGCAAACATAACCTTCTCCACCAAACCATCTCAAAAAGAACCCATGCATCGGGGACTCAGCTCTCTTAGTTATAACTTAGAGGGGTCGGATTGTCATGTCACATATTCCCCCATAGTGAACTGCATGTTAGTCTAATTTGCATCAGCTTATGACTCATGTCATCCCTGGGCTCCTTTCATCCATCATACGATCAAAGTGACTTCATATGCGCTCACTGTGGTCCTTTTCAGGCCTTCGCGAAGTCCCTTCACCAACATGATGGTGACCGACACAACCTCCCTTATAGAGCTCCTTCACATCCTGACACTGGCTATGGTGGTTTTCATCATCACATCTTATAGAAGACAAGAACTGTCTCTAGATATCACCTTGAATGAGCACACATGCTCTCATCAGACCCTCTAGTCTGGATCATACTAACCATTAGTTAGGGGTGATAAACTATACTAACATCGAGTTCTTCCACATTATGGAAGTGAACCTTTAGGTCCAACTCAAGAACCTTTGATCTCGCATCATGGCGTAGTTTAACTATCTCTCTTTCACATGCAGTTCAACTGGGTATGTCCCTTGGCAGTACTCTTTTCTTTCTTGTGTCATCTAGGTAAGGCGATCTACCATAACCCATATTGCATTTTGACCTTCCTTGGTCTAGGGGAGACTTACCACAACATCCATAGTGATCCACTCCCATTCCCTCTCGGGGAATCTTTATCCTCTATATCACTACACTGGGTTACTGGTGTTCGTCCTTCACCTCTTGACATGCATGGCGATGAGCCACGTGCATCTTTGTACACTTTTCATCTTAGGCATCAAAATACTACTGTAACTTACTATCTTAGTAGTACCACGGTGTATGATGAACCTAAATCATGATCTTCTATATGTCATGATTCCTCAAGATCAATTCCTCAGAACCCTAAACCACCCTCATCAGGGTTTTATCATCTTCTTATCCAAAGAAGTACATCTGAGGTTCTTCAACCATCCTTTTATTGCATCAAGGCCTAGTATGGCCAAACAACTACTAACTTGTTCAACAAACTTCACTAGAGTTAGCCAAACATATTTTCCTTTTCAAATTTAGGGCTAACCCAACAGCCTCGTCTAGCCTCTAGTTAAACTAAGCAGCTGCATCTCATCCAGAGCATCCATTGCCACTTCACATCCATAGGTGTCAGGTAACGTTGAAGACATACACCTCCATGTATTCCACTTATTATCTCATCTCAACTCTAACTCTATCTTCATCAAGAAAACTATGAGCTTATCCTCATGGTATCACTTGCAAATTCCACATAGATCATGATAAAACATCCTTTTTAGATGATTACCTAAATACTCTTAGTGTTTGCAAACCATCCACATACCGTTCACTCCACCAAGGTATGTTATCATCTCTGTTCTCATACCTCATAGCAACGTTACAACTCACATCATCTTTATCCTTGGTGTATGGCATGCGTACTATCCTATCTCTCACTCCCATAACAAGAGGAAATAAGCATTTGGCTGCAGTCCAAATACAAAGTTCTTCCCATTCCAAGAGTAGAGATGGTACATCCCACCTTGCCAGTACAACTTTAAATCTAAGTTGAAATGTGCCGTTTAGGCCTCTATATTGCAATCATCTTGATATCATAGTTACCTCCATGGAAACTGGTTTTGAACCTAATTGGGTCCACACATATTCCTTGGTCATTTCCTCTATGTCTATAGGGTGCTGACACTTTTAGGGTCATCCCTCTTCCCTTATGCATCCAGAGAGTGCCCTACACATCTGCCCTTTGGGACCCATGAGTTCATGAAGGTGATCAATCCCCTAACCCATGGCCCTCAGAAAATGATAGTTGTTACCTCCCGACCCTATGGTCATGTGCAATAAGGGAATTAGTCAACTCCTACTTCCATCGGTCTTATCCCTAACTGATCCTAGGATAGACTTAGGATTATATCATTGTACATGTTTAACTCAGAACCTTACCCAAGCCTTCATCACCTCTCTCTCTGCATTCATGGGATGACTTTCATCCTTTCATAGGGGTCATGGTGACCTGCCTACCTTGGTCAGGCCCCATACCAGTTACCTCCATGGTAACACATCCACATGCACTTAGAGATGGATATCTATGGGTCTACAGGTTCATTTTTATACCATGTACTTTTCACTTAGCTTCTCAAGATCCTATGAGACCTCTTTAAGTTAACTTAAACCAACAAGACTGATATACACCCTACAAAAGGGTCCCTCTCACAGGATGGGAGGAAACTATACCTTGATAACAAAGGTCACAACGTCCTTAGGGTTTACATTCACATGAACATGCTTAACCCCGGCAAGCTACTAAGGAACAAGTAGACCACCTACTAAACCATGCTAGGTCATATTTGTTCTCATTCCTCAACATAGGACCAACATAGCTGTGAGGGGTTCATCAAACATACCTTAAACTTAAGGGGTTTCCCTTTCCTCTAAACATGAGGAGTACCATGCTCAAATCTATAGAAACTCAAACCTTGTCATGAGCACTAGGTACACCACTTCCCCTCTTAGGCCTAGGAACCCTAGGTTCACTTTTGGGTGTTCAACTGCATTCTCAACCTCTTAACCATGTATCAAACATGTATAAGGCATGACATGCACTTCCTGTCCTCCTTCTACTCGAGCAACACTTTAGAGTTGAGTCCTCCTCCAGGACAACCAACAAGGTACAAGGCCTCACAACCTGTTACTAAACCTCTCTAGGTCTAAGGAACTCTTCTTCCTATCTTAGAAGGTAAACACCTAAACCATAGGCACATAGGTACCAGAAGCCTTATCCTCTCTCTAGGGTTTGTTTCCTCTAATGGAAACCAAGATATCATCAGCCTCCAGGGATCAAGCATGGGGCAACCACTATCATCCACTTAGGTCGCATCATCCTCAACTCCCCACTTTTCCTCATATCTCAGAGTCTAGGCTTCTGACCTTCTTGCATGGCTCCTACTCTCTCTCTCTAGAGCTAACCCTACAAACAACCTTACTACCCGAGGTACTCTCTCCATGAAGGTGGGTCACGCTTACAAGCATACCCCTACATGGTGAAGCCTATGTTCAAGCTTATGTTTGCTCAAGGTTATCCATAGCTCCTTATGCTTATCTCATGGGCTATCCCATCGAGGGTGTCAACCTACTTCTCACACTACTTATGTATTTTGGGTGCCTACTGTGCCATGCTCATATAAGCCCATAGGGTTTCTATAGGTTCTTCTCTAACCTCATCATTGAAGGAGCTATCCTTCTCTCTAACATGCAAGACCCTTCCCAAGGTTGGGTCACCAAAGGCACTAGGTCATCTAACCTCACATGACTCAACATGTCCACACACCTAGTCTATCATGACATCTAACTCATCATGCCATCTCTCTCTCTAACCACCACTTAGGGTTAGGGTTAGCATCATCCTTAGAGGATGTGTCAGGTCTCTACTTTAAATGGAGATCTCAGCCTCCATGAACAACTGTTTCTACTCATCCTCCTGACAAGAAGGTCTAGCCTCAGATCTCTCTTGAGGGCAATGACAACTCATGTCATACGACCTAAGCATGTATCTATTCTTTTAGTTTTACACTTAATCTATTAATCTTATGTCCATGACATCTTAATTACATGCTTTTCATTAATTTGGTGGAGGATTCCTTAGACCTTATCAACCTTACTCATACCTTAAGAGGGTGAGGAAAAGAGAGAAAACCCTAATCCTTAAGGTCGTTAATAGCATTTGTGTTGACAAGGGATGAACAAGATGAGAGAGTCCTAAAGGTATCTTATTTTGAGTCAAATCCTGAGACTTTGTCCAGGCAGTCACACTAATCCGGGAGTCCTCGTATTCCGACTAGCAGTGCAGAGGAAAATCTTGACAGCCCCCAAACGTGATCCTTTTCTAGACATCTCTGTCTTTTAGAAAATCCTCTAATAACTCCATTCGGTTCTACAAATTTTGTAAAATTTAATAATTATTAAATATTAAACGAGGAACCTATGCTTTGATACAAAATGTAATGATCCCACATCCCAGTAACCCCCAATTAAGGGAGACCAAGAGGTCAGAGCCGTTATCCCAATTTCCGGATCAAAGGTTCAACAAATAATCAATAACAATTATCAAATTCTACTAACTATACTAAAAGGTTGTAATAAAATTTAACTTTGCATACCTTTTTCAAAAACTTGGATATCTACTTTTATCCACATCTGGAGTCTATTCTAGCTAATCCTCCTTTGTACTTTAATTCATATTTAATTTCACATATGCCACTTTACTATTTGTTCTTTTCACTTGTACCTAAAACACCGACAAACAAAACGTCGGTCAGCAAAAAGTTGGTATGTGGGGGGAAACAACAACTGTGCAATTAAATATGACAACATATTGCAATCAATTATGATTTAACAAACAACTTTACATTTTAAATATAACTGCGTGATCCATACATATATTATCCTATGCGCTGTCCCTGCAATGGACATGGATGCTACCTTCCTCATGGTAGATCCCCATTAAACCCCTCATGATCCTACTTAATAGGTGAATCAGTTTCTCGGGTTGAGTCACATGGCACTACCCGTAGGTAGCCCACTCCTTAACTCATGGTGTGCTAGAGAGTCTCATGGCACTACACGTGGGTAGCCCAATTTCTAATGATAGCCTAGACCTTGGTCTAGGTTACCCTTTTTAGCATTTCCAAAGCCACAGAGGACGACCCAGATCTAAGCCAGTTATATAAACATATTTATAGTGATAATCATAGTCACTTTATAGTTGCATGAAATAAAAGTCATCCAAGCAGTTATTTTTAGGCAACCAATAAAACGTTTGAGAATCACCGTGAAACTAAAGCGATTATCCATAAGTGTAACCACATACCTGTCAGGATGATTTGAGACTGAATAATCCAATCAATCGAGAAATCCAATTAGGCAAGCAAGCACATAATGAGATCTTGAAATATGCATACAACTTCCTATTATTGATCATGCCATCAAGATCTATTAAATCTAGCTCACTTCCTAGGGTTTCTAGTCCACTTTTAGGGTTTCCATTGTAATTAGGGTTTCACTTCATTTTTACTATTTTAAACCCTAATTTTCCATAATTATCTCATTTATTCTTCACGAAAGATATTAAGGTTACCTTTTAACTACATATAACCTTATTTTCAGATTAAAGGCACCATTATCCATCAATTAAGTCCATTATGCCTCTTTTACATTAAAACTACCATTTTTATCCTTTTTAATTCATGACAAGATCATTAGGCCCAATTAGCATCACATTAACAAGTCATAGTTCATTGTGGTCTAATTCACCTATGAACTCCATTTATTACTAATTCCACATTTTATCCATTAGAAAACCCTAATTTCCATATTAGGGTACTTATTCACAATTAGGAACCTTTATACTCAAAATAGCTTAGAATCATCATATCTTAGCTTTATTCACGATTTTGAATAATTAAAGCCATTAAGAGTCACATTTACTAATATTAGGGTTTCAAGGCCCATTAAAGCATATTTATGCACATAAAACTCTAAATTAAACCAATTATGTGCAAAGTTCATCCTTTTTGTTCTTAATGTAACTTTTTACAATTAACATGTTAATATCAACTTTAATCATCCATTAAACCCTACTAAATACATTAATCATCTCAAAATAGGGTTTCTTAATCATTAAAGCTTTAAAGTTGATAACTTCCACTATTTTTCGAATTGCAAGAGAAATTATCCTCTAAAACCATTTTAATGAATTCCTCTCATTTTTTTGAGAAAAATACATATATTATATGTACCAATCCAAGCTACCATTATTTAGATATGAATTTTGCAAGGATTACCTTTTTGGACCAATCAGAAGATGCCATGTCGCCTCTTTCATGCAACGTTGCTTGCATTGGAAAACATAATGAAAAGTCAGAACTGCCCTCGGTTAAGTTAAATGTTTCTTTAGCCCGCGGAAGGTAAAACGGTCCAATGACCGACTCGTCTTCTTCAACCTTGCGCAACTCTACTGCGTCATGCTAGCCGTGATCGGTGCAGCTTCTCCACCTCCTCTGGATCCAAAGGCCACCATCAACTGCTGCTCTGCCTCCGACGCCCTCCACTACGTCCACCCAAGCTTCCACCCTTGGCCTGGATGGCCGAGTGCAGGGTCACTAGACCTGCAACCCATGGCCGTGCTGCAGACCCTTCTGTAGTGCTGTGTGAAGGTGGAAGTAAGGTGTTGATGGTCGTTCCCTCCTTGGTTGTCATGGGAACGTCCTACTTCCTTCAAATCTACCTATCGGTCCCTCGTTGCTCCATGGTCGATCTATTCCTTTATCTTAGGGTTTTGAGCGAAGACTTCATGAAGAAGGAGATGGGGAAGAGAGAGGGAGATGTGGGATCTCTCCTAAACTCAAACCTAGGCACTACCCTTTATATAGAGGTGGGTAACGAAGCCCTAGGTTGGGTATTCATGAATTCAAGTCTCTTTCCTACTAGGAAACTATATTCCTTCATGAAAAATCAATATTCTCTCTAAAAAAAAACCCTTTGATATCCTTTATTCCTTAGATATTAGGATTTCAAAAATTACCTCTTTTATTCTCTTGGTACTTACCTTTTAATCATTTGTCACGAAATTATATTTTCTTTTAATAGAAAATACCACCTCTTTAACAATACCACAAAATTCATTCATTATGCATATTATCCTCTTATTTTCTATTATTGGTATTTTCTCTTCTTTTCTCCATTGGGGCTCCTTGGACCCCAAGAAACTCTAATATTTTGAAATCCTTTTTAGTGGATACTAATTATCCTTCTAGATGCATCTATTTCCATTATTTCCCATTATCTTGTTTATTTCTTATTAAAATATCTCTTTCTAAGGATTTCTCTTTACCTTTCTTTTTATTTTCCTCATTGGCATTCCTTTTAACATTAGGAATCCTTTGGATACGAAAATCCACCAAGGATAACTCAATTATACCTCTTTCCACTTGTTTTCCACATTTTATCATTGTTTTCAATTTCTTTCTTAATAAAGAAATACTTAATTGATATTTTCTTTTGTTTTTGCATTATCTTTGCAACTTTGGACTCCTTGGAATCCAAGGAACCCAAGAGGCACGAAATCCACCTTTGTATTAAATTCTTTTGCCTTCTAGAGGTTTCTACATTTTTCTTTTCTCCATTTCTTATTAATAATGGAGTTCCTTTTGTCTTTTCCTTGTTATTGGGCCCAATAGCCAATAAAGCCCACAAAACAACCAACAAGGATATTGTAAACGAAATCCTTTTATTCAAAATAAATTATATCATTATCTGTTCAAATATCTTTAATAGGAGAAATTACATTTCTCACCCAAACAACCCAAAAATTGGGATTGTAACACCTACTTCCATTGGCCATCGACAAACTTGTTGTTTATTCTTCATTTATTATTTCATTAATATCAATGTCTCTCATTGCATCTTTCAACATAGATCTATGTTAGTGAACTTCTTTTCTTCTTATTATCATAATGATCCTTCATCATGTTTTCCTTAATATTTGTTCTTGGTAGTGTCCTTCTAGGGTTTTGTCCTTGGTGGTCTTATACCCTATTTCCTTTTTTCCATTTCCTAAGTTTCTCTTAGATTGTGGAGTTAGGGTTGTTATGAGCTTTGAGGAAGGAAAGGTCAAATCTAGGAAGAGATCGTGAGTTGCTTAAGGTTCGAAGCTTGTTGGATCTTGAAGAGTATACCTCAAAGTTTTCCATCTTCATTGATAAGCAGACTCACTTCCACTATTTGTAAGAAAAGTTATATAAAATATAATGTATTTAGTACCTACATGATACCTAAAAACCATAGTATTGCTTATAATATTTCTAATATGCTAAAATATGGGATCTTTATGATCATTCAAGAAATAAAAAGAGAATATGGACTTTCATGTTCATATTCATCTCAGGATACCTTCCTTGTGATATGTTTCTTAGTTTGACGTGCATGTACTAAGATTATAACTATGGTGCAAATGAACTTAAAAGTTCCTATATGGTATGTTTATACTCCATAAGGTGAATACAAAATACATGAAATCAACTACTATTTGATAACTATTATAAAACATTATTAAGGATTTTTTAGACTCTATAGTGGTGAAAATTTGTGGAATTAGAATTTCTATGTTGAATTAGTCCATGCATGATTACTTTGGTCTTCTTGAGCCCTAATCTTTATAATGACTTAACTCTACATTGTTTGGATTTTTAATCTAAAATTTTGGATGATTTCCTATTGCTTATTTTTGATGTTATGTACCAATGTTTAGACGACTATGATATTCCCCTACAGACTTAACCTTGTGATGTCTTGATATAATATCCTTTAGAGGGATGGGCCTTGATATTGTCATTAATGAATAATAGGGCCTTGTGGTGTCCCTATCCTAATGCATGGCCTTGATGTGTCTTATAAGAGTTATAGTACACTCTGTTTTTAGTAAATGAGATTTAGTGGTAATACATTTTAGATCTTCTTAGGTTGAAAAGCTTTGGTTAATTGTTTAATTATATTGTTCTTAATTGTATGTAACTTGATTGATGCAATCATAAAATGAGTAATTGATATGATTACTCAAGTGCAACCCTAAACTTGTGGCACACTAAGTCCATAGATCTATTTCCTTGGTTCATTGGAAAAATTGTGAAACAAGTTAATCATGTAGTAGTCTTACGATTTTGAGAAGATGCTCGTAGCCATATATTAGTGATTATATGGGGAAGATTGGGGTTAGTATATCTTAACGTATTTATATATTGATAGGACTTGTCTGTGAAAGATGGCCCGATGATATGTTGATGGTGAATGGTTGAGTCTGTGTCTTAGTTTTGATGGGTTTGATACCCTATGATGTGGTTCCATGCCATGTGTACCTAGGAAATATATGTGATATGTTTATCCACTTTTGAGAAACTCAAAAATAGAGTGACATGTGAGCACTCTATTCTTTGAATCCCTCTCTTCAACCTTAAGATGCATGGAGAGGTCCAATAGAACACATATATCCTTAGATCTTATATGAAGTGACAAAGAGGCTTGCATCGTCTAGATAGTAGTTTAACTGGTACACCTCAAAGTACCCAAGACATTATAAAGTAACTCATCCATGTAGCATATCTATATATGTTTAATTTATGAATAATGTGGATGTGATTTTATGTGCTTTATGTACTATATATATCAAATATGATCCATATTCCGTACATGATGGTCATGGTTAAGGTATAAGTGTACATGGTATAGTCCTTCTTTATAACAATTTATATTATCTGGTAAACTAACATACTATATGATCTACTTAAAGATTCATTAAGCCCACTATAACTATCAAATTTCCTCAGCTATGGTATCATATTGCTGGGACATGGGGTGTCACGCTGTCATTTTCTACATCATGTTAGGTGACCATCTGAGCTACCTAGGTTGCGTTGGTGAGCACTAGTGTCTTAGAGGATGTACATCACCTAGAGGTAGGTGATGTTTGTGTGTATCACTTGGAGATAGGTGATGTTTATGTGTTTGAGATAGCTAGTCTTAGAGTCATCCCTATACTCAGGTCTTGGTGGTGAGATTTTTCAAGGTTGTATCTATGAACTTGTGATTTTGGCATGCATGACTTGCAAATGCAGAATTATTTGTACATGTTGTAATACACACACACACACACACACACACACACACACACACACATATATATATATATATATATATATATATATATATATATATATATATATATATATATATATATATACTAGTTATTGCACGTGCTTTGCACGTTCCATTTTTTTTTCAAAACAATTGATGTGGTAGAACTTTTCATTTACTATTGATTTCTCTAGATTTTCTTAACAATTTTCTTTATTTAGTCTTATGATGTAACTATTTTTTAGGTTTTGACATTGATATTGTCTTCATTTTTATGTGTCTATAAAGTTTGTTTGTCCACCATTCTTAACATTTTTATGTCCAATATATTACAACCTATACAAGAAATTTCAATTTTGATTATAAGTTTGTCAATCATTTTACTATATAAGTATGGTGCAATTGTTTTGAGTCGACACAATTTATCACCTGAAGAAGGAACAATGCTTACAATGTATATGATTCATATTTAAATTTATAATTTAAAGAATGTGAAATGTAGATATTTAAAAAATTTATTAAAGTTTCTTTATTCGATTCATTTATTGGGTTTCATAGCTAAACCTTAAACCTAAATGTACTTATTTTCATTTTAAAATATTAGATGGATTCATCGTTTATGTCAATTCCTAGACTATATAATGATGATATTGAGTTATGACACAATTCATAACTAAAAAAACACCACAACTAAACATGTTGTAGCTTAGTGCAATGATTATATTCATGTGAAAAGCCCATCCACTAAAAATAAAATAAAGTTTAAATACCTCCAAAATAGATGTATAGTTGAAAAGTTTATGCAAATCATATGATAAATGAAATTTTATGTTTCTATCAGATTGAGGATTGTTTAGAGAAAATGTTGTCATTTGTTTTTCATCCAATTTTTTTTACTACTCTTTGAGTTTTTTTCTGATAGAAAAATCTCATTTTTAATACCCAAAACAAACATAATTTCTACATCAAATGGCATAAATAAAGAGAGAAATGCTTACTGCATGAAAAGATAATGATACAATATTACCTCTTCCATAGAACATTTTATAGAATGCTTCATATTTGAGCACAACATTCATTTCAAAAACACAATTTCTCATGTGTACCATAACACCAATATTTTTTCTTCTGATTTTTACAAGATTAGAATTTATTCTGAATTAATTGACCATTCAAATTCTGCATAGTGTACATGTATATTTTATAGCACCAAAATATCTCTATCTTAATTTTACATAGATAATGGGTCACCGATCTCTAGAAAAATGATTATAAAACCATTATTGCTCACTTTTTGCTGAAATGTTATCCCATGCAAGGTTCTACATACTTTCAAGTGATAGTAAGATAATTTGCTTGATTTATTAGATATTATTTGAAGAACATGAATGACACCTTTTCTAGAGTATGTTCCTTGGATAGTTGATCTAAAATATTTTATATTTAAAAGTAATATAAGAGAATAAGAGTAGAGAAGTTGAATGAATGTTCTTCCTTTCCATTCATGTGTAAATTTGTCCCATCCAATTGAATAGTGATACCTCTTTGAAATTACAAGTGAAATAACTATAACAATTTTGGCAATATCCTTGCCGATTTTTTGAAATTCTAATAAATTCTTCACGTGTTTAACCAAGTATATTGTTGTGTAATGTATGATTACATAAACATGTTCATTTCTAGTAAGAAGATCCACTCACAGTTGACATATTTCTATGTAATATTACAAAAGAAATTCTCTTCCATCCCCAGATTTACATCAATAAAAAAATCAATGGTACACCTAATTTTTATTATATTACCTTCTAACAATAATATTTAAAGATACTTGTTTCTCTATATTTGATTTTGAAGTCAAAGTCTTGTCATAACTTCATAGCTTTGTCAATTATGCATAGAAGTATAAACCATGTATTAGTATTTAGCAAAATTGGTACGGTACCAGATGAATCATTAGAATATGTATACCAATATCAATGACACTTGAAGGGGTTAGTAATTAAACTACCAAGACATAATACATTTGTGCAAGTCAAAGAACAATACAATAAGAAAACAAGTTAAATTTCATCAAAAGTGTTGTGTACAAACCCAAAAAAAATGTTTCTTATTTACTGCTAATAAATAGTCAAACTTTGTTAAATAAAATGGAATTTTGTAAAGATATAATCATTGAGGGTTTTTAGTTGATTTTTTGCATCAATAGACATGACTTTAAAGCATTATAATTAGAAAATTGTTGAAAAAAATTCTAGTTAGAGTAGAATCTTGCACTTATTCATATTTAATATTATGTTTCTATCTAAGCAATATGCATACATAATTTCTTATATTTGTTTATTTCAAAAGTATTTATTATTAAGAGGAATAAGGTAATATGATAACATTCAACACAACTACCATAGCTTGTTATCGTAATAGACGTCACAAGCAGATTCCAATATAAAAAGGCTAACAAACTAGTGATGGTGTTAAGTTGTACACAGATGTCTTACATGTATCAGTAAGGATAATTATCTTCTTTAATTATATCTACATTGACAGAAATTATAACCATTTAGGAAAACAATCAACAAATTAAGATATCATGATGAAAAATAATGAAATCATAATTTTTTTCATGAATAATCCTTCATTTAAAATAGATAGTAATGAAAAAAGGCTCTAATGAATGAATATCACATAATTCGTTTTATTCTACAAAATCTGACAAATAAACCACAAATTTTAATTATGGGAAAACATCTTTTGAAATGCATTAACCAACAAAGATTCAATTTTTACTACCAGATAACTAATATAGAATGCAAAAGAATTTTGGCTCATGAAGTGGCACTTGAATTATTTTCTTGGTACTATCTAAGATGCTATTGCATAATATTAACTAAAAATGGATGTAACAAAAAAGTTCTCCTTCACATTGGAAACTATCAAATATCCGACATAAATTTTTAATTTATTGTTAGTTTGGAGTACGAAGCTTGAAGCTTATATAAACACTCTTAAGACAGAGATCTTGATGTATGTATAATATACGTGGGATTGAAGACATTCTTGCGCCAGGCTTTTGTTACTCACTAAATTTCCTCAACAAAATAGATGAATGCTCTTTAAAATACATTAATATAAATAAATATACACACATTGTACCTTGATCAAATTAAGCTGAATTAATTGAATACCGACTGAAACAACCTGTGAAGAAATAAAGCTCGACTTCTATGATGGAAGTAAATGTAGGTGTGTTTAGTTTTTATTTAATTATAGTAAAATCTACCTTTGAATCAACCATCAGGAGCTTGTAATAATTAAACTAAGAGTATCTATTTTCTTATGTAAATTAGTAATAAACCTAATGTACGACATATGCAGATTCAAACCCCCCTTATGTTTGGTTACTGTTTTTATGATGACTTTCACGTTACATCATTCTTCACCTACAGTGGCAGTGGGTATTATCCTAATGCCCATCTAGAATAGAAAACATGTATGTAATATCATTTTTTTTATATGTAACCACTGTACTTTTCAAATAAAGACAATAAAGAATTTTTAACATCTACAATAACATTCCAGGCTGGAATCTGGATGAACTGGATGAACTGCAAGTAATTGGTCATCTCTAATGATATCTAAATCTATCACGCAATCAAATATTGCGTGGTATATTTATTGGAAACCAAGATGAAAGGATAAACCAAAAAAGTTGTAGTTCAATAAGAAGAGAGATCATTACAAAATCGAGAGTTTATTGTAAAAGGCAGAGATACTTTTACTGAAAAGATGATCACCATCAGTAGTATTGTTCGTAGATGAACCATTGATCATACATACAAAAATATATAATGGCCAACACTATTATTTTTGCACATATCAGGAAAGTTGGGATGACACTAATCCATTGGCAGGTCTTATCATATCCGGCAAAAGAAGGCATGCTCTGCCTTGCATAGATGCCCAAGTATGCTCTCCTTATAATTGATTGAACGTACTTCATAGAAAGTCCATCGTACGGGGATATCGTTCCCTGCCAGAAAGGCTACACGTATTAGTTTTGACAAATAATCAAGTTGTTCTAGCAAACCTGTGTTGGCATGGTTGACCCATCTCCCAGCCTTAGCAGCAAATATTGCCGTACGCCGACAGGATTGTGCCTTCATCTAGAGATTCACTACATCAAATGAGAATATAGTGCAGAGTGTAGACGCTAAAGAACATCCAGAAAACCCATCAATGAATTCTTATTTCTGTCTTTTGGTGACTCATCGAGTGGCTGCCCATCCAGTCTTTCATGCATGAAGTGAGGACCACGCAACATGCACGATGGTCTTTTTGTCCATAATAATAATCACTACAACCCTATTTCTTTCATAAACCGTGGGTCAACGAACAAATTAAGGATCACAATTCAGCCCGGCCACAAGGATGAAGGACGAGGATATATTTATGCAACGATGTGGGCAGAGATAACAGATTAACATGATGGTGAATCAGTTGGAACAGAGCAACAATAGTCTTATCATTGGTGTAGTTGATAGGATAAAGTTTGAATAGTTCAAGTATTATTGAGATTAATGAAAATTAGGTTCTGAAAAGTCTATCAAGTACTGGAATTCTAGAGGACGGAGACGAGCGGTGAACATTCCAGCAGCAGGCTATGTACGGATATTCATAGTTTGTCGTCTTTGTAGCAGTGCACAATATATTACAAGTAATCCATCAACGTATTGAATGACCTGATCATCATCAGAAACACATACTAAGTCCTAGTAGAACTGGGCAAAGATCCTCATATTGTATGCGCAATGCGATCAACCTTCCTTTACAAAACCATGATACGCCAGGCATGTATGCTGTTTTGCACGACAATTCACATATGTAAATCTTCCTATTTGATGATAATCTATTGATTACGGTCTTCAAATCTCCACGTCTTCTATATATAGTAGTAATCTGGCGTAGATCTAGAAGTAGTTGTTTAATCATTAAGTAGTCCATTGTGGCAAACTGTTTCCCTTTAGTAATTGCATGGCAAAGGGGTTTTCCCTTTAGTAGTTATAATGATTACATGGAAGAGAAGTATTAGGAACGAGAAGATAGATGAACAAATGGTTAATATATATATATGTTTAAAGAGTCCATCCAGTATCAAATCGTGGATGGTTTATCGGCAACTGTAGCTATTCATTGCGAGTTTCACAACATGCACAAGAGTCCAAGTGATTAAGGGAGTTGTGAGGACGGAGACGAGCGGTGATGTTTAGTATGATAGAATAGTAGATATATGTGTGTGTGTGTGTGTGTGTGTGTATGTACATACATACATACATACATACATACATATATGTATGTATAGAATACCCATTTTGTAAAAGGTGTGGCTGAGGTCACCAAACTCTATGGACGTAACTATTCTCTTAGAATACTAATCTAATTTCAAGGGCCTTGTTGATATCATTATTATGTTATTTTTTTAACTTTTTTTGTTCCATGTTGTGATGTGTTAATGATAGTTGTTTGCTTTTAATCGAGGGTTGTCTTGAATGATATTGATCTTATGGTGGTGGGGCATCAAAACCTAGCCTCTTTTGAGGTATATAGACTTTGAATGTTAGTGTCGATGGACTGAATCAATGGTAGAGGAGTTTGGCATGGTGTGATAGAAATAGTCTTTCAACATGGCGAAGTCGATGCATACATGAAGTTTGGGAGTATAGTACTTACATGCATCATGTATAAGGTCTAGGTCTTTAAAAGATACCTACCTATAGGAATGGAAGATGAAGCAGTCATGCATCAATTGAGGCAAAAAAGTGCTTCATGGGATGACAACATCCAATTTTGTGGATATTTTATGCCTTAACTTACCTCTTATTTTCTCTCATTATATGAATTCCTACTCACTTCCCACCATTTTCCACATAAATATTGTTTCTACCCCTAATTGAGGATAATACGAACATTTTATGCATATAATCAAGGAAGTAGAGCATTTTTGCCATGGACTAGGACCTCCATCGGTTACCACAACCGATGGACATCTTGGAGCAGTCGTCAACACAACCATCAGTTCCCACAACCGATGGACACCATTGACAATCTGTGCATCCATAATTTTATACTCGATGGTAAACTAGCATGGCCATCAGATGTCTCCATCTAACCATCATGTGATGTTTACACATACCCCACAACTGATGGTCACAGAGGCCCATCGGTTGACGACCCTCAACCGATGGTCAACCTAGGGCACCATATGATGGTTGTTAAGCCCCAAGTGTTGATGGCCACCCAAGTAGTGTCACCTAAAGTCAAAAATCACCATCCGCAACCCTGTGACACAAGAATTCATGGCAACATTAGCTAATTGGTCATTCAATATCGTTAAGCACATGACCCTAGGTGGGATATTTTGAGTACTAGGGGTGCAAGGTAAAGGACTGTTGTGGCTTCTTTGAGCACTAGACCAGGTGCCTATAAATATGAGACCCCCATGAATGAGAAGGGGGTCAGGCACCATAAAGGACACTGAAGTGCTACTGAAGATGAATCTCACCATCGACCGTCGCCACCACCAACAGTTGGTAGACCAGAAGGATGAAAGTATGACGGGGTCTACTACTGCTTCGCCCCACCTTCAACCTGTTTGAAGTATTCCCTTGACATAAGGAGGATGGAGAGTAGATCTTCATTGGCACTTTGTTGAGATCTTCTAGGAGATCTTGACCATTAGTTGTGGCCAATAATCGGCCTTAGTCATTGTACCTCCTAGTTTCCCCTGATCATATCACTCCTCCTTCCTTCATTCTTCCATGTCTTCCCTTCAATAGTACTTTATGTCCCTCCATATTTGTAAATATGTAATGCTACTCATTACCATGAGTGGATAAACATATAGCTCGAGTTGGGTGTAGCTATTAAGGCTCTCCCAACATGTATATACTTACATTCATTTGAATATATATGCTCTTAGAAAAAATTATTGTCATACTCTTGTTCTTAATGCTTCACTTGTATGATCATCTACCATATTGTGATGTTTGATTGAGTGCCTCAAAAGAGTAGTACTAATATTATCTAAGTGTTATGGAGTTGCATGAATGTATGAAAATGTTGGGATGCTTAAGATAATGATCATGTAGTTATCTTTGTGTTTGTTTGTTTGTCATCTTGAGATAGAAACCTTATAATCTAAATCTATCCTAAGCTCGAGAGAGGAGGGATTACACATTTATGATGATTTCTTGTAATATCACTAAGGGTATACTATGGGTGTGAGTATTGCATGTTGGTGAGATATCTTAGCTGGTGAAACCCAATCCAAGTTTCCATCCCTATTTGTTACCACTCTCTTTGTTTGTTCTTATTCTCTTATTTTGTTTCTACTTATTTTACTTTACTTGTTGACTGAAGTAACATCGTTTTGTAAGGAACATAAAAATTAATCTACTCTTTTAGTTGGTGTAACTGAGTCAAGGTTTTATGTTCATAGAACTTGCCTTTCCTTGCCCCTATGGTTCGACCCTGATCTATCACATCAAACCCCATATAATAGCCATAGGGGCCTGAGTGTCAGGTCCTGAGTGTCAGGTTATAAATTTAAGTGTCCAACTACTCTATGTCTTCTCCTTTTTGGATGTGTGATTCAGGCCAGTCATCTTTTTAACACTGTTGTCGAGGACAAGGCAAACATAACTATTAAGAACCAAAACTACTCACTATACACCTATGCCTCAAGTTTAGCAATAGACTTGATTGCACTACTTTTTATCCACTATATCTAACTGTCTTGAATACTTTGTTTCACACGTCTAGTTTTCAAACTCGACTGTGCGAACTATTTAGGTAACTTGGAGAAAAGTGGATGGTGAACACCACCTTCCACTCGCATCATCATGATGCCTCATATGAGAGGACAAGTTGAAATTCATCAAAATGTAAGGGTTGAGCAAGCTTGACCTCCACCATAGATTGAATCCAATAATGAGGAGTGCAAATATAATGAATTAGAACATGAGAACATACCTCACAAAATACAAATACCACCCCATGATGAGGAGTGTGAGGAAGAACGCCGCAATAAGGAACATGAGGGACGCCGCCGCAACGAAGGCCATCGTACCTGAGCGAGAAGGAATAGGAGGAACAACCATTAGAACAAAGACAATAACAACAATAATGAAGAAGAAGAAGAAGATGATGATGATGATGATGATGATGATGGAGGCCCTTCTCTTCGTGAGTTGACCGCTACTAGGGTGAATGAGTCAAGATGCCCCATCATAATCCCAAGGTTTGATGCACTAAACTTTGAGCTGAAACCCGCAGTGATCAAAATGATTCAAAATAAGTCTTTTGGAATAAATTCCAGAGATGAGAACCCTTACCATCATCTAGATGCTTACAAAAACGTCTATAACACTATCAAGATGAGGGGAGTACCACAAGAGGTATTATACTACAAGGGATTTAGCTTCTCTTTGAGAGACAAGGACTTGTCATGGTACCTTGCTTTACCTGACAAGAAGATTAATGGATGGGGACTCTTGGCTGACACTTTTGTCACCAAGTTCTACCCTATAGAGAGAATCCTAAGGAATAGACACAAAATCATTGGGTTTACTCAAAGACCTGGGGAGAACATTTATGAATCTTGGGAAAGATTTCAAGAGTACCAAAGAGAATGTATGCACCATAATTATGACAAAAGATTCTTGGTGGCTGCTTTTTATGATGGACTTACCCTTGCCGTGAGAACTTCACCAAATGCATCAATAGGAAGTGATTTCTTGGGAAAGAATCCAAAAAATACTATGGTCATCATCGACAATATGCCTGCACTTCAAGCGGAACTAGATCACGATAGAGGAGAAAGAGGTTCAACAAAGAAGGAAACGACTGAAGGACCTACTATGGAATTAAAAGCCCTAGAAACAATAACCAACCAGATCCAGAATATAGCCATAGACATCAAGGAACTAAAGGACTCTAGAAGCAAAAGTAAGAAACGTGTAGAGAGAGGCATGAAATATGTTACATGTGGTGAAGGAGGCCATGGAGTCGACAATGGCATCTATACTAATCTAGAGGAAGAATGCGATGAGGAAGAGACCAATAATGTTTCTTATGTTAATTTTAAGAGACCATAACACCCTAGTTTCAATTATGAAAACAAAGATGCTGCCAAAAATTCCCACCAACTAGGCAGTTTTTCCAAAACACCACTAGGATTTGGAAGAGGAGGAGGATAGACTTTGTTTACCTGAACCACAAATTACTAGCAGAATAGAAACAACAATCAAGCTAAGGACAAGGTCAAAGTCAAAATAGAAATTCAAACAAACCAAGCTAAGATTAGGGCCAGAATAATAGCAACAACCAACTTGACATGATGACTGAGCTCTTTGAGTTTGCAATAAGGTAGGCAATAGTGAATAAGCAATTGACCCATAGTGTTATCACCAATATAGATGTTTTAAGCACAATGCATACTCAAATTGTCGATATACAGAACACCAAAGGAAAATTGATCAACAACTAGAACAATTGTATGAACTAATCAAGAATCCTCAAGGAAAGATTATGTATAATACTAAGACTATAAATATGGCTACTCTTCATTCGGGAAAAGTTCTAGAAAACTAGCAAGATGATCCTAACAAAGAAGGTAACACAATATTTAAGTCGCAACCTGAACAAATTATAATAGAGGAAGAGCTTGATGAAGAGGAGCCTTCTAAGAAGGATAAGGACAAAGAAAAGGGGAAAGGAAAGAAAATTGAAAAAGCAAAGAAGCCTGAACCCACTTAGGAAGCATTTACCAAAAGAGATCCATACCCTCTGAGGGTTCCTTTCCCGTACAAGATGATCAAGGCCCATCTAAAGAAAAGGTATAAGAAGTTGCACCTAGATATTCCAATTTTGGATGCTACTAAAGAAATGACCACCTATACTAAGTTCTTCAAAGATCTAATTATAAAAAGGAGGAGAGACTGTGTTGAGATAGTGAATCTAGATAAAATTTTGAGTGCTTTAGTCCAACATAAGATGTGGATGAAGAAGAAGGATCTGGGAGCATTCACAATCACTTTTAACGTCGGAGATAATAAAGTAAGGAAAGGACTTGCAAATCTTGGTGCAAGGACCAGTCTCATGACCTCGACACTAGCTCAGAGGCTTAGGCTCACTGACATGGTGAAAAATGGGATGATGATCCAGTTAGCTGATCATACTTTTACAAATCTAGTGGGAATTGTGGAAGATGTCTCGATCTGAGTAGGACGATTCTCCTAGTGACATTGTTATAATTGACACTATAGAGGACCATACTTGCCCCCATGATTTTTGGGATACCATTCCTCTCCACTAGGAGAGCTTTGATTGATGTATAAGTAGGATTAATCACTCTTCAAGTAGAGAACAATCACATCGAATTTCATGTCCAAGATGCCATGAGGGGACCCTCTCTATTTGAGTAGTTCTAATTCATGTGTAGCTACAACCAATTCTATGAAGAAGTACAAGAGGAAAATTCCATTCTCGATCCACTCATGCAAGCTATTAACAACCCTGATCCCAACATCAAGGACCTAGAAGTTGTGGAGATTCTTGGTTATCTAAACCAACCAGAGGAATACAGCAGTGATGAGGAGGAGGAAACCATAGAAAGTGCCAAGTATGCCATGCTGGAATAGACGCTAGAAGAAAAGGAGGCACCCAAGCCCATGTCAGAATTGAAGCGACGTCCCAAAGGACTGAAGTATGAATTTCTAGATGCATATGAAAGAAATCTTGTAATAATAAATTCCAACCTGAAAGAAGATCAAAAAGAGAAGTTGATAAACAAGTTTAAGTAACACATAAAATAAATAGGGTACTCGGTGGAGGAAATAAAGGTTTGAGTCTAGATCTCTACATGCACATGATAAACTTAGAAGAAACAACCAAGTCCCTAGCCCAACCATAAAGGAAGCTAAATCAAATTCTCAAGGAGGTTGTCAAGAAGGAAGTAATAACGTTGCTTTATGTAGGAATCATATACCCCATCATCGATAGTAAATGGATTATCCCTATACATGTTGTGCCAAAGAAAGGAGGTATGATAGTTGTTAGGGGACAAAATGGGGATGAGGCGAAAACACAAATTGTCACCAGTTGGTGCATGTGTATCAACTATAGAAAACTAAATGTTTCCACCAAGAAGGATCATTTCCCCTTACCTTCCATCGACCAAGTGTTGGAACGTTTTTCTCATTGTGCATACTTTTGTTTTCTGAATGGATACATGGATTCTATCAAGTCCCCATTCACCCCGATGATCAAGAAAAGATGACTTTCACTTGTGTATATGGCACCTATACTTTCAAAAGAATGTCATTTGGACTCTACAGCACACCAATGACTTTTCAAAGGTGCATGATCTTCATCTTTTTAGACTTCTTAGAGGATATCATGGAAGTCTTTATGGATTATTTCTCCATATATGGAGATGATTTGGAAAGTGTGACAATGTGAGTTTTTCCTCTTCTATATTACTTAATTTATATTTTCACCTTTATAATGATCATACATAATCCCATTTGACTCTTTGATCAATATAGATACCCAAAATAAAATTCCTTTATCTTCTATTAATTTCATGCACTTTTGGGCACCTTAATTAGCTTAATACACCTCTTTGTTAAAATACTTGAGTTTGACTAGTTCATTTTATCTTTTGGTCTCCAAACTTGTACACTTTATTCTACACTTCATTTTGAAGATATGATCCAAATTTGAGATCATGTGAACCTTCCCATGATTTTATACGATTTTTCTAAGATTTTATCCTTTTCCTAGTTTTTCTTTGCCTTTTTCTTCCTTTTTCCTTGTTGGGCCCGGCCCATCCATTTCTTTGGGTGCCGTTGGGAAAGGAGGATTAACCCAGAAGCCTTGTATCTTAATCCAATGGCGCTGGGGTCATCCCCTACCTTTCACCCAGTATGGCAGGTCCACGGTGGACAAGCCACCACGGCTCCCAACCTCGATCGAGCAAACCTGGCCGGTTGCGCCCTATGACTCGACCAATTGATCCCGCACCCCCTCTCGAAGCTTCCACATGAATTGGTAAGGTGAAATCAATGCTTGGAGGCCAAGGAAACAAGCCATCCCCATAGGTGCGCCGCCCCATGGTACCCTAACCCTAGCTCCCTTAGGCTATAAAAGCTGGGCCATCACCCTCAGCGAGACCCTTAGACCCCAGTCGACACCTCACCCCTCCTTATCTCTCCCTCACCTCTGTTTCCCTCCTTCTCCGATCTGTGCGCCACCACGGAGCAAAGCTTGCTCGCAGGTGAGTTCTGTTGTTGGGGCGAGCAACAACAACCATCAGATCGGAGCCCACAATGAGCCCAATTAAGATCGACGATCACAGATCCCCGCACAAGCCCTCTCCTGCTTCTTCTCCGCGAGCACGTGCCTGGGAGCACCACTTCTCTCCACCGCTGATCTGCCCTGTGAGACCACGGTTGACCAACGATCAACGGCCCCGCTTTTTTGGTAATTTTGCCCTCTCTGCCCAGAATTCCAGAAAATAGCCTAAACTTGCAAAAATGCTATCTTGAGATTCCTAACTCCAAATACATCAAATTTATATTCCATTTTCATCAGAAAAATTAGACCGATTTAATAAAAATGGTTTCAGAACCTGTTTCATATCTATGTTCTCTATTTTGATGCAAATACCTTTGAATAACCCTCTTGATCATAAAATGAACAACTTTCTTGAATCTATGATCCTAATCTAGTTCATGATCAAACATGCAATCATACTCTGATGTTTAGTCTCAAACCTATCATTATGATCTAGAAACTTGATTAATGACTCAGATGTTGATGATGTAATTAGGGTTAACTAATATGATTCCTAAAAAGCACCCAAGTGGATCATTCATTTTGATATATGCTTGATGCTCGATTAAATGTTGAAATATTGATATAATGGATGATCTACCCTAGGGTTGTAATAGGAATGCGAAACCCTAATATTGCATACATGGTTCTTGCATAATATGATATTGACCCTCAAATATATATCTTGTTTAATCTAGGATCTACTTGAGACCTCGACCTTTCACTCTTGGACCTTTACTCGATTAGCACTCAAAAAGGTACGCTATTATACTACTCCTCCTTGGTTGTATGATGATACTTTTAGGTATCTCTTGAATTATGCTTGGCTAGTTATTTGGATAAACTATTGTTCCCTATGAATAGTCTTCCATTTTTCTACTATATTATATTTTGAGAAACATGAAACCCTAATTCACAATACCCATTATGACTGCCTGTATATTGATGTTGATAATGATGTTGGAAAAGTTGATAATGTTGATATTGAATATAAGCAAAACTCCCTTATTGGAAGGTGGGATTTTGCACTTTGATCTCCGATCTCATATGGTGAGAAGGAGCTTGGTGACCTCCCCATCGCGTTGGGGTAGTAGAGTCACATAAACTAATATAAGTATGCTTCTTGAATTACAACATAATGGGGAAATTCATAATAAAATTCGTTTTGAATAACATTTTGGTTTTTGGAAGATCGTTCGATAATGTTTTGAAACATAAGTCCTGCCAAGCATACTAGTTTTCTTATAAACTGCTTTACTTGTTTTTATATAGCGTACCATGCAATTGCATTGACTTTGTGTCTTGATTTTCTCGATTTTAGGTAATGCAAGGAACTAGATTCATCTACTCTTTTATCCACTGCAATAAAGACTGCTACATCACTTATGGACTCTACATGGGAGCTAATTGTAAAGGGATGTAGTTGTAGGCTAGTTCTTATCTTTTTCTCTTTCTTGTTGCCTACGGGCCTTATGTACTAAACATTTTGGTTCATTTTAATAAAGAAGGATGTTATTTCATTTTTGCATATTATTTGTGTGTGATTTTCGGGCCACTCAGGGACGGGCGCTCTAATCCCTTTAACATTGCCCTTTTGGACACTGGGATTGGGATTAGGGTAAGAACAGATCGGTGACAGTTGGTAACATATCGGAGAAGGAGGGAAATGTAGGTGAGGGAGAGATAAGGAGGGGTGAGGTGATGGCTGGGGTCTAAGGGCCTCGCTGAGGGTGATGGTCCAACTTTTATAGCCTAAGGGAGCTAGGGTTAGGGTTACCAGGGGCGGCGCACCTATGGGGATGTCTTTTTTCCTTGTCCTCCAAGCAGTGATTTCACCTTACCAATTCATGTGGAAGCTTCAAGAGGGGGTGCGGGATCGATTGGTCGAGTCATAGGGCACAACCGGTCAGGTTTGCTCGATCGGGGTTGGGAGCCATGGTGGCTTGTCCACCGTGGACCTGCCATACTGGGCACAAGGTAGGGGATGACCCCAGTGCCATTGGATTAAGATCCAAGGCTGCTGGGTCAATCTGCCTTGCCCAACAACGCCCAAAGCAAGGGATGGGCCGGGCCCAACAAGGAAAAAGGAAGAAAAAGGCAAAAAAAAACTAGGAAAAGGCTAAAATCTTAGAAAAATCGTATAAAATCATGGGAAGGTCCAAATGATCTCAAATTTGGACCATATATTCAACATGAAGTGTAGAATAAAGTGTAAAAGTTTGGAGACCAAAAGATAAAGTTAACTAGTCAAACTAAAGTATTTGAACAAAGAGGTATATTAAGCTAATTAAGGTGCCCAAAAGTGCATGAAATTAATAGAAGATAAAGAAATTTTATTTTGGGTATCTCTCTTGATCAAAGAGTCAAATGGGATTATGTATGATCATTATAAAGGTGAAAATATAAATTAAATAATAGAGAAGAGGAAAAACTCACATTGTCACATCCTCCCCTCCTTATAAAGAATTTTGTCCCCAAAATTCAAACTTCCTTGAAGAGGTCAGGAAAACGTTCCTCTATGTCTAACTTCAACTCCCAAGTAGCATCATCACTCCCATGGTGCTTCCACAACACCTTAACCATATTGATTTTCTTATTTCTGAGTTCCTTGGTGTGAGTATCAGGTATCTTGACCGGAGTTTCTTGGTACACAAGGGTGTCCTTTAATTCAAGTGGTTCATGATTGAGGACATGGATAGGGTCTTTGACATACCACTTTAGGTTCGACACATGAAAGATGTTGTACATCATGCCATATTGTGGAGGTAGAGTCAACCTATAATAACATTCCCCAATACGATCCAAAATTTCAAAAGGACCCACATATCTAGGGCTGAGTTTTCCATTGTTCTTTGCAATGGCTAATTTTTCTGATGAGAATGGACTATAAATTCGATATATTTGGAGCTAGGAATCTCAAGATAGCATTTTTGCAAGTTTAGGCTATTTTCTGGAATTTTGGGCAGAGAGGGTAGAATTACCAAAAAAGCAGGGTCGTTGATCGTTGGTCAACCGTGGTCTCGTGGGGAAGATCAGCGGTGGAGAGAAGTCATGCTCCCAGGCACGTGCTCGCAGAGAAGAAGCAGGAGAGGGCTCGCGCGGAGATCTGTGACCGTCGATCTTAACTGGGCTTACCGTGGGCTCCGATCTAATGGTTGCTGTTACTCGCCCCAACAACAGAACTCACACGCGAGCAAGCTTTGCTCTACGGCAACACACTGATTGGAGAAGGAGGGAAACGTATGTGAGGGAGAGATAAGGAGGGGCGAGGTGCCGGCTGGGGTCTAAGGGCCTCACTAAGGGTGATGGCCCAACTTTTATAGCCTAAGGGAGCTAGGGTTAGGGTTACCAGGGGGCGGCACACCTATGGGGATGGCTTGTTTCCTTGGCCTCCAAGCAGTGATTTCACCTTAAAAATTCATGAGAAAGCTTCGAGAGGGGGTGCGGGATCGATTGGTCGAGTCATAGGGCGCAACCGGTCAGGTTTGCTCGATCGGGGTTGGGAGCCATGGTGGCTTGTCCACCGTGGACCTGCCATACTAGGCACAAGGTAGGGGATGACCCCACCACCATTGGATTAAGATCTAAGGCTGCTAGGTCAATCCGCCTTTCCCAGCGGTGCCCAAAGCAAGGGATGGGCTGGGCCCAACAAGGAAAAAGGAAGAAAAAGGCAAAGAAAAACTAGGAAAAGACTAAAATCTTACAAAATCGTATAAAATCATGGGAAGCTCAAAATGATCTCAAATTTGGACCATATCTTCAACATGAAGTGTAGAATAAAGTGTACAAGTATGGAGAACAAAAGATAAAGTTAACTAGTCAAACTAAACTATTTGAACAAAGATGTGTATTAAGCTAATTAAGGTGCCCAAAAGTGCATGAAATTAATAGAAGATAAAGGAATTTTATTTTGGGTATCTATATTGATCAAAGAGTCAAATGGGATTATGTATGATCATTATAAAGGTGAAAATATAAATTAAATAATAGAGAAGAGGAAAAATGTTACAACCCCAAATTTTGGGTTTCTTTGGTGAGAAAGGTAATTTCTCGTATTAAAGATATTTGGACGAATAATGATATAATTTGTTGTGAATAAATGGATTTCGTTTAAAATAGCCTTGTTGTTTGATTTGTGGGCTTTATTGGCTATTGGGCCCAATAACAAGGAACTTCAATTAATAAATGAATAATTGAGATTTTGAAAAGAAAGATGTGGAAACCTCTAGAAGGCAAAGGAATGCAATCCAAAATTGGACTTCATGCCTCTTGGGTTCCTTGGGTCCCAAGGAGTCTAAAGTTGCATAGAGGATGCAATAAGAAAATAAAATACCAATTAAGTATTTCCTTTTTAAGAAAGAAAATGAAAACAATGGTAAAATGTGGAAAACAAGTGAAAAGAGGTATAATTGAGTTATCCTTTGTGGAATTTCGTATCCCAAGGATTCCTAATGATAAAAGGAATACCAACGAGGAAAATAAAAGAGAAATAAAGGGAAATCCTCAAAAAGGAAATATTTTAATAAGAAATAACCATGATAATGAGAAATAATGCACTTAGATGCATCTAGAAGAATAATGAGTATCCAATAAAAAGAATTTCGAAATAATAGAGTGTCTTGGGATCCAAGGAGTCCCAATAAAGAGGAAAGAAAGAGAAAATACCAAAATTGCAAAATAAAAGGATAATGTGATACATTATTAATGAATTTTGTGATATTGATAAAAGGAAGTACTTTTTACTAAAAGGAAAATTTAATTTCGTGCCAATGGTTTGAAAAGCAAGAATAAAGAAGATAAAAGGGATGCTTTTTTTGTATTCCTAATTATCCATGAAATTGGAAATAACAAGGAAGTAAATAGGAGAGAGAAGGATTACTTGATAAGGAACTTCATTTCTTTGAGGACAAGCCATCTTGAAGCGTCGAACCCTCCCCTATATAAGGGGTAGACCCCTGGTTCAAGCTTAAGGAGAAATTCACGTCTTTTTCTCCTCTTCTTCTTTCTTTGCGTTTGAAACCCTAACCGAAAGCTTTAGTGCTACCCTGGGGAAACGGGGGATCTTGGAGCCATCACGATGGAGGTATGGTGTTGCACGTCGTCTGAGAGAACCGCAGCCATCATCCTCATACTCCGGTCTTCGAACAATGGCTGCAACACAGCTGTAGTGCCAGTCACGGATCACGGGCTGCCCAGCCTGAGCCGACTGCTCTAGCCACGCACGAAGGATGCCCTGGGTGCGCGAGGGTATGAAGGACGTAGGGAGAACATTGTCGGAGGTCGGTGGGGTGCAGAGAAGGAAGGAGAGGCGACGCAGTTCGCTGCTAGGGCGACAACAATAGCCTGTCGCGAGGTAGAAGATGATAGGAGTGCCTTGGACAAGTTTGCCCCTCTACGGGCTGTAGCGCCAATTCACTTACCGAGGGCACGAACGTCATTTCGTTATGTTTCCTATAAGGCAAGCCACGTTGCATGGAGGGGATGATGTGGCGCTCCGCGATTGGTCCAGAAAGGTAACTCTTGCAAATTTCATAACTAAAGATTGGTAGCTCGGATTAGAATGCATAAAATATGAAAATTGATTAGGAGAATGAGAGGAATCCAATAAAAATGATATTAAATATTGATTTCGTTCCTAATTGCAAAAGTACTATAAGTTAATGAAAAGTGCTTTGAAATTATGTTAGAAACCCTAATTGAAATTAATGGTTAAGTTCACGAAGCTTAATTGGTGAGATTAAGTAATGATAACCTGTTGAAATAGTAATGATGAACTTGAACCTGATCTAGATGATATATTACAAGATTTGGGGTTTTACACCAATTATAAATGATTAAGCACTTAGAAACCCAAATTTAGGGTAAAAGAGTATAAGATCATATTTAATTCAAAAAATATGATAATATGTTGTTAAATGATGGCTCTAAGATATTTGGAATATAAAAAGTTCCTAATCATGGATAGAAACCCTTAACATGATAATTAGGGTTTTCTAATGGATAAAGTTGGAATTAATGATAAATGGAGTTCATAGGTGAATTAGATCATAATGAACTAGGAGTTGTTAATCTGGAAGGAACCTAAGATGATAAAAAGGCTCTAATGTGAATATGCGAGTAATTAGGGTTTTGCACTTAGAACTACTATTCTAGGGTATGAATGAGGAAAGTTGTAAAAAGAACCGTAATAAAACCCAATTCGGATTAGAAACCCTAAAAAGTGAATCCAAGTCAATAAAATAGGTATATTCTTGGTAAAGTGTAGTAAATAGGCTACGTATGCTTTTTAGGAATTCTGTGATTGTTGAACTGCTTCTTGGATTACTTGCTTGCTTGGAATTAGTAATAGCTTGTTTAATCTGCAAATCAGGTATGTGGTTAATTATGGATAACCGCCTTAGTTTTCCAAGGATTTTCCAGATGGTTAATCGCATTGAATGCAAATTATTTGTTTGATGTTCATACTTGCAAAATCATAAAGTCACTATGATTATCACATTAAAAGTATAAGTATGTATTCTCGCACCTACATGTCACTCTGATGGATGATGCCAAAGGTCAGGCCCATATGGGTAGACCAATGGACTCCTTGAGTGGTGACCCCAGGAACCAATAAGGTGGCCTATGATATTGCATGACTAGTGGGCACCATGGGTGGTGACCCCTAGGCACCAAGCTCGAGATTGAGAAGGTGGCCTTAAGTCATTGGCAAAAGGCACCCTAATGTGGGTATGCCAGGGTTAGGGCAAAAGTAGTGGAGAATGTCATACTAAAAAGTGTAAATTGGCTTGTTAATTAATTTGATTATTAAATTGTTAGCCATATTTGCAAGATTTTGGTTGTTCCCACATACCAGTAAATTTCGATATACTGACCGACGTTTTGTTTGTTAGCGTTTTAGGAACAACAATTGAAAGAACAAACAGTAAAGTGACACTTTGCGGAAAAAGAAATAAAGTGCAAGGAGGATTAGATAGAATAAGTCAAGACCAGGATAGATAGATTTCCAAGGTTTTCAAAAGTAAGTAAAGTTTTAATTTTATACCAAATTCCAGTTAGTTAGTAGAATTTCATAATTGTTAATGATTATTTGTCGAACCTTTGATCCTGTTAATTGGATAACAGCACCGATCTTTCGGTCTCCCTTAATTGGGGGTTACCGGGAGGCAGGGTCGTTACAATTGGTGTCAGAGCATAGGTCCTCACTTAATCTTTAATAATTATTAAATTTTACAAACTCCATAGAACCCAAGGGAGTTATTAGAGGATTATCTGAAAGATGGAGGTGTCTAGAAAAGGATCACGACCAGGGGCTGGCAATATTTGCCTTTGCACCGCTAGTCGGAATACGAGGACTCCCAGATCTGTGTGACTTCCTGGCCAAAGTCTTAGGGTATGAATTGAAATAAGATACCTTTAGGACTCTCTCATCTTGTTCATCCTTTTGCAACTCAAATTCTAATAAGGACCTTGAGGATTAAGGTTTTCTCTCTTCTCCTCACCCTCTTGAGGTATGGGTAAGGTTGATAAGGATTAAGGAATCCTCCACCAAATTAATGAAAAGCATGTAAATAAGATGTCATGGACATAAGATTAATAGATTAAGCGCAAACTAAAGAATAGATACATGCTTAGGTCGTATGATACGAGTTGTCATTGCCCTCAGGAGAGACTTGAGGATAGACCTCCTTGTCAGGAGGATGAGTAGAGAGAGTTAATCTTGGAGGTAGAGACCTCCATTGAAGGTAGAGACCTAGAACATCCTTTGAGGATGATGTTAACCCTAACCCTAAGTGAAGGTTAGAGAGAGATGATGAGTTAGATGTCATGGTGGATTGGATGTTTGGATAAACATGCCTTGGATGTCATAGGATCCATGAGAGGTTAGATGGCCTAGTAACTTTGGCAACCCAACCCGGGAAAGGGTCGCGCATGTTAAAGCAAAGGGTACCTCCTTCATGGATGAAGTTAGTGAAGAACCTATAGAAACCCTATGGCTTATGCAAGTAGGGGATGGCATGCACCCAAAGTACATCAGTGGTACGGTAGTAGGTTGAAACCCTAACCAAAAGGGCACGATGGATGGCTTATGAGATAAGCATATGAATAATCTTGAGCCAGACATGAGTTGAGCATAGGCTTCAACCACATAGTGGTTTGCTTGAAATCATGAGCCTTCATGGAGAAGGGACCTCTAGTAGGTATGACTGGAGGTGGTTTTAGCTCTAGAGAGAGGAAGCAGGACCCCAACAAGGAGGTTGGAAGTCTAAAACCCCAAAACTTGAAGAATAGTGGGGAGTTAAGGATGATGCGACCTACGTGGATGATAGTGGTTGCCTTATGCTTCATTCATGGAGGCTGATGATATCTTGGTTGCCTTTAGAGGAACCAAACTCTAGAGAGAGGACGATGCTTATAGTACCCATGGTATAAGTGGTTACCTATTGGATGAGATAAAGAGTGCTTTAGACCCTAAGGAGGTTTACGTAACCAGTTGTGAGGCTTTATACCTAGTTGGTTGCCCTGGAAGAGGACTCAACTCCGAAGCGTTTCTTGAGTAGAAAGATCATGGAGGTACATGACATACCTTGGACATGCTTGATTCGTGGTTAAGAGGTTGAGCATGTAGTTGGATACCCAAAGGAGAACCTAGGGTTCCTAGGCCTAAGAGGGGAAGCAGTGTATCCAATGCTCATGATGAGATTTAAGTCTCTATAGTTTCGAGCATGGTACTCCTCATGTGTAGAGGTAAAGGAAATCCCTTATGTTAAGGGTATGTTTGATGAACCCCTCACAACTAAGTTGATGTAATGTTAAGGATGAGAACAAGTGCTACCTAGCATGGTTTTCTAGGTACGCTTGTGCCTTAGTAGTTGTTGGTTTAAGCATGCTCATATGGATGTAAACCCTAAGAATGCTTGTGACCTTTGTTATAAAGGTGTAGTTTCCTCCCATCCTGGGAGAGCGACCCTTTGGTAGGAAGTTTACCAGTTTGGTTGGTTTTGAGGTAACCTAAGGAGGTTACATAGGATCTTGAGAAGCTAAGTGAAGAGTACATGGCATGAGAATGACTCTATAGACCCATAGATAACCATCTCTATGTGCATGTGGATGTGTTACCATGGAGGTAACCGATATGGGGCTCGACCAAGGTAGGCAGGTCGCCATGACCCTTATGAAAGGATAAACGACAACCCAAGAATGTAGAGAGAGATGATGAAGGATTAGGTAAGGTTCTGAGTTGAACATGTACTATGATAGAATCCTAAGTCTATCCAAGGGTCAGGTAGGGATAAGACCGATGAAAGATGGAGTTTCGTAATTCCCTAGTTGCACATGACCATAGGGTCGAGAGGTAACAACTATCATTGTCTAAGGGCATGGGTTAGGAGATTGATCACCTTCATGAACTCATGGGACCCAAAGGGCAGATGAGTAGGGCACTCTCTGGATGCATAAGGGAAGAGGGATGACCCCAAAAGTGCCAGCACCCTATAGACCTAGAGGAGATGACCAAGGATTATGTGTAAACCCCAGTAGGTTCGAGACCAGTTTTCCATGGAAGTAATTTTTGATATCATGATGTTTGAGATGTGGACACATGAGTTGCACGTTTCAACTTAGATTTGAAGGTGTACTGGAAAAATGGGATGTACCATCTCTATTCCTAGAATGGGAAGAAATCTGTATTTGGACGGCCGCCAAATGCTTATTTCTTCTTGTTATGGGAGTGAGAGATAGGACAGTACGCATGCCCTACACCAAGCATAAAGATGATGTAAGTTGGAACGTTGCTACAAGGTATGAGGATAGAGATGATAACATACCTTTGTGGAAAGAATAATACATGGATTACCAACATCAAGAGAAATAAGGTGGTCATCTTATAAGGATGTTTTTAGCATGAGCTATGTGGAATTTGCAAGTGAAACAAGGTTGAGTTTGATCACCATTAGGATGAGCTTAGAGTTTCCTGATGAAGACAAGCTTAGAGTTTGAGGTGAGATGATAATACATGGAGGTGTATGTTACCTAACACCTAAGAAGTGGTAATGAATGCTCTGGTTGAGATATAGTGCCTAGTTTATATGGAAGCTAGAAGAAGTTGAGGTTGTTTGGCTAACCCTAAGTTTGGAAAGAAGATGTGTTTTGGCTAATACTCGGATGTAATAAGATATGTTGAACAAGTTAATGGTTTAGTCCTTGATGTAGTAAAAGGATGGTGATAGAACCTCAGATACACTTCTTTGGATAGGAAGGTAATAAAACCCTTTTGAGAGTGGTTTAGGGTTTCTGAGGTATCAAGCTTGAGGAATCATAACAATACAGGAGGTCATGATATACCTTGATACTACACAGATAGTAAGTGATGGTAACATTCTAGATGCTTAAAACAAAGTTGCATGTAGCTTGTGGCCATGCAAGCCAGGAGGTGAAGGACAAACACCATTAACCAGTGCATGGATATAAAGTATAAAGATGTTCCCGAGAGGGAATGGGAGTTCATCACTATGGATGTTGTGAGTCTCTCTAGACCAAGAAGGTCAAGATACAATTTGGGTTATGGTAGATCACCTTACCTAGATGACATGAGAAAGGAAGAGTTCTGACAAGGGACAGATCTGGTTGAACTACATATGAAAAGAGATGGTTCAACTACACCATGATGCGAGTTCAAAAGTTCTTGGGTATGACCAAGGTTCACTTCCATGAGGTGGGAGTGGATACATGAAGAACTCGATGATAGTACAGGTTATCACCCCATACTAATGGACAATATGATTTGATGAGAGCATGTGTTCTCATTTAGGGTGATACATAGAGACAGTTCTTAAGATGTGATGTTAACCACCATAGCCTTTATCGGGATGCAAGAAGTTCTATAGGGAGGTTGTGTCGGTCACCACTTCATTATGATGATGTTGGTGAAGGAGGCCTCGCGAAGGACAGAAAAGAACCACAAGTGTGTGCAGATGAAGTCGCTTTGATCGTGCAATGGCTGAGAGAGAGCCCAGTGGTGACGTGAGTCACGAGCTGATGCAAAGCAGACTGATATGCAGTTCACTGTGGGAGAATATGTGATGTGAAAATCCGACCCCTCTAAGCTACAGGTGAGAAAGCTAAGTCCTCGATATATGGGTCCATTTGAGATGGATTGGTGGAGATGGTTGTGTTAACCTTACCCCTCAGGATAAAATGATGTGTTGCATGAGTCCGATATTGAGCACTATGTGAGGTACCCAAGCCAGGTGTTGTGCCCCGAACCTATTCAGCTTTTGAAAGGCTAAAAAGTCCAGAGTCACCTATGAGGGTACGATATACCAAGGTAAGAAAGAACTCAGATGGAAGAAAATGATATAATGAAGGTTCTTGGGAAACACCATGGAAAGGGTGAAGCCACATGGGAGCCCTGATGGACATAAGAAGACTTATCCTGTTTGTTTGCTTGCTAGATGGAATTTTGAGGGCAAAATTCTCATAAGAGGGGAAGGATGTTACAACCCCAAATTTTGGGTTTCTTTGGTGAGAAAGGTAATTTCTCGTATTAAAGATATTTGGACGAATAATGATATAATTTGTTGTGAATAACTGGATTTCGTTTAAAATAGCCTTGTTGTTTGAATTGTGGGCTTTATTGGCTATTGGGCCCAATAATAAGGAAATTCAATTAATAAATGAATAATTGAGATTTTGAAAAGAAAGATGTGGAAACCTCTAAAAGGCAAAGGAATGCAATCCAAAATTGGACTTCGTGCCTCTTGGGTTCCTTGGGTCCCAAGGAGTCTAAAGTTGCATAGAGGATACAATAAGAAAGGAAAAGACCAATTAAGTATTTCCTTGTTAAGAAAGAAATTGAAAACAATGGTAAAATGTGGAAAACAAGTGAAAAGATGTATAATTGAGTTATCCTTTATGGAATTTCGTATCCCAAGGATTCCTAATGATAAAAGGAATACCAACGAGGAAAATAAAAGAGAAACAAAGGGAAATCCTCAAAAAGGAAATATTTTAATAAGAAATAACCATGATAATGAGAAATAATGCACTTAGATGCATCTAGAAGGATAATGAGTATCCAATAAAAAGAATTTCGAAATAATAGAGTGTCTTGGGATCCAAGGAGTCCCAATAAAGAGGAAAGAAAGAGAAAATACCAAAATTGCAAAATAAAAGGATAATGTGATACATTATTAATGAATTTTGTGATATTGATAAGAGGAAGTACTTTCTACTAAAAGGAAAATTTAATTTCGTGCCAATGGTTTGAAAAGCAAGAATAAAGAAGATAAAAGGGATGATTGTTTTTGTATTCCTAATTATCCATGAAGTAGGAAATAACAAGGAAGTAAATAAGAGAGAGAAGGATTACTTCTCCTTGAAGGAATATGATTCCTTTTGAGAAGGAACTTCGTTTCTTTGAGGACAAGCCATCTTGAGGCGTCGAACCCTCCCCTATATAAGGGGTAGACCCCTGGTTCGAGCTTAAGGAGAAATTCACGTCTTTTTCTCCTCTTCTTCTTTCTTTGCATTTGAAACCCTAACTGAAAGCTTTAGTGCTACCCCTGGGGCAACGAGGGATCTTGGAGCCATCACAATGGAGGTATGGTGTTGCATGTCATCCGAGAGAACCGCAGCCATCATCCTCATACTTCAGTCTTCGTACAATGGCTGCAGCATAGTTGTAGTGCCGGTCACGGATCACGGGCTGCCCAGCCTGAGCCGACTGCCCTAGCCACGCACGAAGGATGCCCTGGATGCGTGAGGGTATGACAGAGGTAGGGAGAACATTGTCGGAGGTCAGCAGGGTGTAGAGAAGGAAGGTGAGGAGGCGCAGTTTGCTACTAGGGCGACAACAATAGCCTATCGTGAGGTAGATGATAGGAGTGCCTTGGACAAGTTTGCCCCTCTGTGGGCTGTAGCGCCAATTCACTTACCGAGGGCATGAACGTCATTTCGTTATGTTTCCTATAAGGCAAGCCGCGTTGCATGGAGGGGATGATTGGCGCTCCGCGATTGGTCCAGAAAGGTAACTCTTGCAAATTTCATAACTAAAGATTGGTAGCTTGGATTAGAATGCATAAAATATGAAAATTGATTAGGAGAACGAGAGGAATCCAATAAAAATGATATTAAATATTGATTTCGTTCCTAATTGCAAAAGTACTATAAGTTAATGAAAAGTTCTTTGAAATTATGTTAGAAACCCTAATTGAAATTAATGGTTAAGTTCACGAAGCTTAATTGGTGAGATTAAGTAATGATAACCTGTTGAAACAGTAATGATGAACTTGAACCTGATCTAGATGATATATTGCATGATTTGGGGTTTTACACAAATTATGAATGATTAAGCACTTAGAAACCCTAATTTAGGGTAAAAGAGTATAAGATCATATTTAATTCAAAAAATATGATAATATGTTGTTAAATGATGGCTCTAAGATATTTGGAATATAAAAAGTTCCTAATCATGGATAGAAACCCTTAACATGATAATTAGGGTTTTCTAATGGATAAAGTTGGAATTAATGATAAATGGAGTTCATAGGTGAATTAGATCATAATGAACTAGGAGTTGTTAATATGGAAGGAACCTAAGATGATAAAAAGGCTCTAATGTGAATATGTGAGTAATTAGGGTTTTGCACTTAGAACTGCTGTTCTAGGGTATGAATGAGGAAAGTTGTAAAAAGAACCCTAATAAAACCCAATTCGGATTAGAAACCCTAGAAAGTGAATCCAAGTCAATAAAATAGGTATATTCTTGGTAAAGTGTAGTAAATAGGCTACATATGCTTTTTAGGAATTCTGTGATTGTTGAACTGCTTCTTGGATTACTTGCTTGCTTGGAATTAGTAATAGCTTGTTGAATTTGCAAATTAGGTATGTGGCTAATTATGGATAACCGCCTTAGTTTTTCGAGGATTTTCCGGATGGTTAATCACATTGAATGCAAATTCTCTGTTGGATGTTCATACTTGCAAAATCATAAAGTCACTATGATTATCACATTAAAAATATAAGTATGTATTCTCGTACCTACATGCCACCCTGATGGATGATGCCAAAGGTCAGGCCCAGATGGGTCGACCAATGGACACCTTGAGTGGTGACCCCAGGCACCAAGAAGGTGGCCTATGATATTGCATGACTAGTGGGCACCAAGCTCGGGATTGAGAAGGTGGCCTTAAGTCATTGGCAAAGGGAACCCTAAGGTGGGTATGCTAGGGTTAGGGCAAAAGCGGTGGAGAATGTCATACTGAAAAGTGTAAATTGGCTTGTTAATTAATTTGATTATTAAATTGTTATCCATATTTGCAAGATTTTAGTTGTTCCCACATACCAGTATATTTCGATATACTGACCGATGTTTTGTTTGTCGGTGTTTTAGGAACAACAATTGAAAGAACAAATAGTAAAGTGACACATTGCGGAAAAAGAAATAAAGTGCAAGGAGGATTAGATAGAATAAGTCAAGACCAGGATAGATAGATTTCCAAGGTTTTCAAAAGTAAGTAAAGTTTTAATTTTATACCAAATTCCAGTTAGTTAGTAGAATTTCATAATTGTTAATGATTATTTGTCGAACCTTTGATCCTGTTAATTGGATAACAGCACCGACCTTTCGGTCTCCCTTAATTGGGGGTTACCGGGAGGCGGGGTCATTGCAATTGGTATTAGAGCATAGGTTCCTTACTTAATCTTTAATAATTATTAAATTTTACAAACTCCATAGAGCCCAAGGGAGTTATTAGAGGATTATTCGAAAGACGGAGGTGTCTAGAAAAGGATCATGACTGGGGGCTGGAAATATTTTCCTCCGCACCGCTAGTCGGAATACGAGGACTCCCGGATCTGTGTGACTGCCTGGCCAAAGTCTTAGGGTATGAATCGAAATAAGATACCTTTAGGACTCTCTCATCTTGTTCATCCCTTCGCAACTCAAATTTTGATAAGGACCTTGAGGATTAAGGTTTTCTCTCTTCTCCTCACCCTCTTGAGGTATGGGTAAGGTTGATAAGGATTAAGGAATCCTCCACCAAATTAATGAAAAGCATGTAAATAAGATATCATGGACATAAGCTTAATAGATTAAGCGCAAACTAAAGAATAGATACATGCTTAGGTCATATGATAGGAGTTGTCATTGCCCTCAGGAGAGACCTGAGGATAGACCTCCTTGTCAGGAAGATGAGTAGAGAGAGTTAATCTTGGAGGTAGAGACCTCCATTGAAGGTAGAGACCTAGCACATCCTTTGAGGATGATGTTAACCCTATCCCTAAGTGAAGGTTAGAGAGAGATGATGAGTTAGATGTCATGGTGGACTGGATGTTTGGATAAACATGCCTTGGATGTCATGTGAGCCATGAGAGGTTAGATGGCCTAGTAACTTTGGCAACCCAACTCGGGAAAGGGTCGTGCATGTTAAAGCAAAGGGTAGCTCCTTCATGGATGAAGTTAGTGAAGAACCTATAGAAACCCTATGGCTTATGCAAGTAGGGGATGGCATGCACCCAGAGTACATCAGTGGTACGGTAGTAGGTTCAAACCCTAGCCAAAAGGGCACGATGGATGGCTTATGAGATAAGCATATGAATAATCTTGAGCCAGACATGAGTTGAGCATAGGATTCAACCACATAGGGATTTGCTTGAAAGCATGAACCTTCATGGAGAAGGGACCTCTAGTAGGTATGGCTGGAGGTGGTTTTAGCTCTAGAGAGAGGAAGCAGGACCCCAACAAGGAGGTTGGAAGTCTAAAACCCCGAAACTTGAAGAATAGTGGGGAGTTAAGGATGATGTGACCTACGTGGATGATAGTGGTTGCCTTATGCTTGATTCCTGGAGGCTGATGATATCTTGGTTGCCTTTATAGGAACCAAACCCTAGAGAGAGGATGATGCTTCTAGTACCCATGGTATAAGTGGTTACCTGCTGGATGAGATAAAGAGTGTTTTAGACCCTAAGGAGGTTTAAGTAACCAGTTGTGAGGCTTTATACCTAGTTGGTTGCGCTAGAAGAGGACTCAACTCCGAAGCGTTGCTCGAGTAGAAAGATCATGGAGGTACATGAAATACCTTGGACATGCTTGATTCGTGGTTAAGAGGTTGAGCATGTAGTTGGATACCCAAAGGAGAACCTAGGGTTCCTAGGCCTAAGAGGGGAAGCAGTGTATCTGATGCTCATGATGAGATTTGACTCTCTATAGTTTTGAGCATGGTACTCCTCATGTGTAGAGGTAAAGGAAATCCCTTACGTTAAGGGTATGTTTGATGAACCCCTCACAACTAAGTTGATGTAATGTTAAGGATGAGAACAAGTGCGACCTAGCATGGTTTTTTAGGTACGCTTGTGCCTTAGTAGTTGTTGGTTTAAGAATGCTCATATGGATGTAAACCCTAAGAATTCTTGTGACCTTTGTTATAAAGGTGTAGTTTCCTCCCATCCTGGGAGAGAGACCCTTTGGTAGGAAGTTTACCAGTTTGGTTGGTTTTGAGGTAACCTAAGGAGGTTTCATAGGATCTTGAGAAGCTAAGTGAAGAGTACATGGCATGAGAATGACTCTAAAGACCCATAGATAACCATATCTATGTGCATGTGGATGTGTTACCATGGAGGTAACTGGTATGGGGCTCGACCAAGGTAGGCAGGTCGCCATGACCCTTATGAAAGGATAAAAGACAGCCCAAGAATGCAGAGAGAGATGATGGAGAATTAGGTAAGGTTCTGAGTTGAACATGTACTATGATAGAATCCTAAGTCTATCCAAGGGTCAGGTAGGGATAATACCGATGAAAGATGAAGTTTCCTAATTCCCTAGTTGCACATGACCATAGGGTCGGGAGGTAACAACTATCATTGTCTAAGGGCCATGGGTTAGGAGATTGATCACCTTCATGAACTCATGGGACCCAAAGGGCAGATGAGTAGGGCACTCTCTGGATGCATAAGGGAAGAGGGATGACGCCAAAAGTTCCGGCACCCTATAGACCTAGAGGAGAGGACCAAGGATTGTGTGTAAACCCTAGTAGGTTCGAGACTAGTTTTCCATGGAAGTAATTTTTGATATCATGATGTTTGTGATGTGGAGACATGAGTTGCATGTTTCAACTTAGATTTGAAGGTGTACTGGCAAAGTGGGATGTACCAACTCTATTCTTAGAATGGGAAGAACTCTGTATTTGGACGGCCGCCAAATGCTTATTTCTTCTTGTTATGGGAGTGAAGATAGGACAATACGCATGCCCTACACCAAGGATAAAGATGATGTAAGTTGGAACGTTGCTACAAGGTATGAGGATAGAGATGATAACATACCTTTGTGGAAAGAATAATACATGGATTACCAACATCAAGAGAAATAAGTTGGTCATCTTATAAGGATGTTTTTAGCATGAGCTATGTGGAATTTGCAAGTGAAACAAGGTTGACTTTGATCACCATTAGGATGAGCTCAGAGTTTCCTGATGAAGACAAGCTTAGAGTTTGAGGTGAGATGATAATACATGGAGGTGTATGTTAAATAAAACCTAAGAAGTGGTAATGAATGCTCTGGTTGAGATATAGTGCCTAGTTTAGCTGGAAGCTAGAAGAAGTTGAGGTTGTTTGGCTAACCCTAAGTTTGGAAAGAAGATGTGTTTTGGGTAATACTCAGATGTAATAAGATATGTTGAACAAGTTAATGGTTTAGTCCTTGATGTAGTAAAAGGATGGTGATAGAACCTCAGATACACTTCTTTGGATAGGAAGGCAATAAAACTCTTTTGAGAGTGGTTTAGGGTTTCGGAGGTATCAAGCTTGAGGAATCATAACAATACAGGAAGTCATGATATACCTTGATACTACAAAGATAGTAAGTGATGGTAGCATTCTGGATGCTTAAAACAAAGTTGCATGTAGCTTGTGGCCATGTAAGACAGGAGGTGAAGGACAAACACCATTAACCAGTGCATGGATATAAAGTATAAATATGTTCCCGAGAGGGAATGGGAGTTCATCACCATGGATGTTGTGAGTCTCTCTAGACCAAGAAGGTCAAGATACAATATGGGTTATGGTAGATCGCCTTACCTAGATGACATGAGAAAGGAAGAGTTCTGACAAGGGATAGATCTGGTTGAACTACATATGAAAATAGATGGTTCAACTACACCATGATGCGAGTTCAAAAGTTATTGGGTATGACCAAGGTTCACTTCCATGAGATGGGAGTGGATACATGAAGAACTCGATGATAGTACATGTTATCACCCCATACTAATGGACAGTATGATTTGATGAGAGCATGTGTGCTCATTTAGGGTGATACATAGAGATAGTTCTTAAGATGTGATGGGAACCACCATAGCCTTTATCGGGATGCAAGAAGTTCTATAGGGAGGTTGTGTCGGTCACCACTTCATTATGATGATGTTGGTGAAGGAGGCCTCGCGAAGGACAGAAAAAAACCACAAGTGTGTGCAGATGAAGTTGCGTTGATCGTGCAATGGCTGAGAGAGAGCCCAGTGGTGATGTGAGTCACGAGATGATGCAAAGCAGACTGATATGCAGTTCACTGTGGGAGAATATGTGATGTGAAAATCGGACCCCTCTAAGCTACAACTGAGAAAGCTGAGTCCCCGATATATGGGTCCATTTGAGATGGATTGGTGGAGATGGTTGTGTTAACCTTACCCCTCAGGATAAAATGATGTGTTGCATGAGTCCGATCTAGAGCACTATGTGAGGTACCCAAGCCATGTGTTGTGCCCTGAACCTATTCAGCTTTTGAAAGGCTAAAAAGTCCTGAGTCACCTATGAGGGTATGATATACCAAGGTAAGAAAGAACTCAGATGGAAGAAAATGAGATAATGAAGGTTCTTGGGAAACACCATGGAAAGGGTGAAGCCACATGGGAGCCCTGATGGACATAAGAAGACTTATCATGTTTGTTTGCTTGCTTGATGGAATTTTGAGGGCAAAATTCTCATAAGAGGGGAAGGATGTTACAACCCCAAATTTTGGGTTTCTTTGGTGAGAAAGGTAATTTCTCATATTAAAGATATTTGGACGAATAATGATATAATTTGTTGTGAATAAATGGATTTCGTTTAAAATAACCTTGTTGTTTGATTTGTGGGCTTTATTGGCTATTGGGCCCAATAATAGGGAAATTCAATTAATAAATGAATAATTGAGATTTTGAAAAGAAAGATGTGGAAACCTCTAGAAGGCAAAGGAATGCAATCCAAAATTGGACTTCATGCCTCTTGGGTTCCTTGGGTCCCAAGGAGTCTAAAGTTGCATAGAGGATGCAATAAGAAAATAAAAGACCAATTAAGTATTTCCTTGTTAAGAAAGAAATTGAAAACAATGGTAAAATGTGGAAAACAAGTGAAAAGAGGTATAATTGAGTTATCCTTTGTGGAATTTCATATCCCCAGGATTCCTAATGATAAAAGGAATACCAACGAGGAAAATAAAAGAGAAATAAAGGGAAATCCTCAAAAAGGAAATATTTTAATAAGAAATAACCATGATAATGAGAAATAATGCACTTAGATGCATCTAGAAGGATAATGAGTATCCAATAAAAAGAATTTCGAAATAATAGAGTGTCTTGGGATCCAAGGAGTCCCAATAAAGAGGAAAGAAAGAGAAAATACCAAAATTGCAAAATAAAAGGATAATGTGATACATTATTAATGAATTTTGTGATATTGATAAAAGGAAGTACTTTCTACTAAAAGGAAAATTTAATTTCGTGCCAATGGTTTGAAAGCAAGAATAAAGAAGATAAAATGGATGATTTTTTTTTTGTATTCCTAATTATCCATGAAATAGGAAATAACAAGGAAGTAAATAGGAGAGAGAAGGATTACTTCTCCTTGAAAGAATATGATTCCTTTTGAGAAGGAACTTTGTTTCTTTGAGGACAAGCCATCTTGAGGCGTCGAACCCTCCCCTATATAAGGGGTAGACCCCTGGTTCGAGCTTAAGGAGAAATTCACGTCTTTTTCTCCTCTTCTTCTTTCTTTGCGTTTGAAACCCTAACTGAAAGCTTTAGTGCTACCCCTGGGGCAACGAGGGATCTTGGAGCCATCACGATGAAGGTATGGTGTTGCATGTCGTCCGAGAGAATTGCAGCCATCATCCTCATACTCCGGTCTTCGCACAATGGCTGCAGCACAGCTGCAGTGCCGGTCACGGATCACAGGCTGCCCAGCCTGAGCTGACTGCCCTAGCCACGCACGAAGGATGCCCTGGGTGCGCGAGGGTATGACGGAGGTAGGGAGAACATTGTCGGAGGTTGGCGGGGTGCAGAGAAGGAAGGAGAGGCAGCACAATTCACTGCTAGGGCGACGTCAATAGCCTGTCGTGAGGTAGAAGATGATAGGAGTGCCTTGGTCAAGTTTGCCCCTATGTGGGTTGTAGCGCCAATTCACTTACTGAGGGCACGAACGTCATTTCGTTATGTTTCCTATAAGGCAAGCCGTGTTGCATGGAGGGGATGATGTGGCGCTCGTCGATTGGTCCAGAAAGGTAACTCTTGCAAATTTCATAACTAAAGATTGGTAACTCGGATTAGAATGCATAAAATATGAAAATTGATTAGGAGAACGAGAGGAATCCAATTAAAATGATATGAAATATTGATTTCGTTCCTAATTGCAAAAGTACTATAAGTTAATGAAAAGTTCTTTGAAATTATGTTAGAAACCCTAATTGAAATTAATGGTTAAGTTCACGAAGCTTAATTGGTGAGATTAAGTAATGGTAACCTGTTGAAACAGTAATGATGAACTTGAACCTGATCTAGATGATATATTACATGATTTGGGGTTTTACACCAATTATGAATGATTAAGCACTTATAAACCCTAATTTAGGGTAAAGAGTATAAGATCATATTTAATTCGAAAAATATGATAATATGTTGTTAAATGATGGCTCTAAGATATTTGGAATATAAAAAGTTCCTAATCATGGATAGAAACCCTTAACATGATAATTAGGGTTTTCTAATGGATAAAGTTGGAATTAATGATAAATGGAGTTCATAGGTGAATTAGATCATAATGAACTAGGAGTTGTTAATCTGGAAGGAACCTAAGATGATACAAAGGCTCTAATGTGAATATGCGAGTAATTAGGGTTTTGCACTTAGAACTGCTGTTCTAGGGTATGAATGAGGAAAGTTGTAAAAAGAACCCTAATAAAAACCAATTCGGATTAGAAACCCTAGAAAGTGAATCCAAGTCAATAAAATAGGTATATTCTTGGTAAAGTGTAGTAAATAGGCTACATATACTTTTCAGGAATTCTATGATTGTTGAACTTCTTCTTGGATTACTTGCTTGCTTGGAATTAGTAATAGCTTGTTGAATCTGCAAATCAGGTATGTGGTTAATTATGAATAACCTCCTTAGTTTTTTGAGGATTTTCCAGATGGTTAATCGCATTGAATGAAAATTATCTGTTGGATGTTCATACTTGCAAAATCATAAAGTCACTATGATTATCACATTAAAAATATAAGTATGTATTCTTGCACCTACATGCCACCCTGATGGATGATGCCAAAGGTCAGGCCCAGATGGGTAGACCAATGGACACCTTGAGTGGTGACCCCAGGCACCAAGAAGGTGGCCTATGATATTGCATGACTAGTGGGCACCATGGGTGGTGACCCCCAGGCACCAAGCTCGGGATTGAGAAGGTGGCCTTAAGTCATTGGCAAAGGGCACCCTAAGGTGGGTATGCCAGGGTTAGGGAACAAGCGGTGGAGAATGTCATACTGAAAAGTGTAAATTGGCTTGTTAATTAATTTGATTATTAAATTGTTAGCCATATTTGCAAGATTTTGGTTGTTCCCACATACCAGTATATTTTGATATACTGACCGACATTTTGTTTGTCAGCGTTTTAGGAACAACAATTGAAAGAAAAAATAGTAAAGTGACACATTGCGGAAAAAGAAATAAAGTGCAAGGAGGATTAGATAGAATCAGTCAAGACCAGGATAGATAGATTTCCAAGGTTTTCAAAAGTAAGTAAAGTTTTAATTTTATACCAAATTCCAGTTAGTTAGTAGAATTTCATAATTTTTATTGATTATTTGTCGAACCGTTGATCTTGTTAATTGGATAACAGCACCGACCTTTTGGTCTCCCTTAATTGGGGGTTACCGGGAGGCAGGGTCGTTACAAAAAACTCACATTGTCACAGAAAGCTTCCTGAAGAACTTGTCTAGAGTATTGGACCATTGTGAATAAAAAAAACTAGTCTTGAGCTGGGAGAAATGCCATTTTATGGTCCAACAGGGGATAATTTTGGGACATAAGGTTTCTAAGAAGGGGATTTAAGTTGATGTGAGAAAAGTGGAAGCGATATCAAAGCTTCCACCTCCAAAGTTCATGATAGGAGTGAGGATCTTCCTTGGACATGCATGAGACTATAGGAGGTTTATATAGGATTTTTCCAAGATAGCAAAGTCTTTATCTAGTTTACTCGTGAAAGATGTAGTTTTTGAATTCTAAGATGATTGTCACAAATATTTTGAAACCTTAAGGAGTTCCCTCACCATGACACCTATACTCCAAACTCCAGAATTGGGACAGTATTTGAAATAATGTGTGATGCCAATGATTTTGCCATTGAGGCTGTGATGTGATAAAAGAAAGACAAAAAACATCATGTGATCTGCTACGTATGCCAACAAAACTCTAGACGAAGCACAAGTAAACTACACGATGATAGAAAAGGATATGATAATGATATTATTTGCCTTTGACAAGTTCATATCCTATATGTGTAGGGTAAAAAATTAAGGTATTCAAGGACCATAGAGCAATAAAGTATCTAATGCAAAAGAAAGACATGAAACCCAGACTCTTGCAGTGGGCCCTATTACTTCAAGAATTCGATCACGAAATAATAGACAAGAAATGAACTAAAAATGTATTAGTGTATCATATATAAGGGATTGTTATAGACAATGATGACAACCTATATGTCAATGATAACTAACCTAATGAAGCACTTATGATGGCCAAGGCTATGGAACCCAAGGTTCTATGGTTTTCTGACATATGCAGTTACCTGGCTTGCTGCCAATTGCCACCCGAGATCACATACAATGAAAGAAGAAATCACTCTCAGATCTAAAGTTTTGACTAGGATGAACGCCTCTTATTCAAGAGATGCACCAAAAATTTGTATTGACGTTGCATACCAAAGGAGGAAGTGCCTCAGATTCTTATGGAATGTCACTCTTCACCCTATGAAGGACATCTAAGTAGTGACATGACCATAGCCAAAATCCTACAGTCTGGTTTTTACTATCTGACTCTATTAAGGGATGCCCAAGCCTTTGTTAAAACTTGTAAGGAATGCCAACTCACATGAAAAATTTCAAGAAGAAATGAGATGTCAATGTTTGATTGGATAGAAGTGGAAATGTTGACATTTGGGGAATAGACTTCATGGGGCCATTCCCATCTTCTAGGGGCATCTAGTATATTCTAGTGGCTATGGACTACATATCAAAATGGGTGGAAGTGATAGCTACCCCCTCATTTAATGTGAAACCTATAATTAAGATGTTTGAAAATACCATCTTCCCAAGATTTGGAGTCCCACACACTGTCATCAGTGATAGGGATCCCATTTCTCTAAAAGGCAGTTTGCATCCCCAATCAAGAAATATGGAGTGATGCACAAGACCATTACCCCTAGCACCCTCAGACATCTGCTCAAGTGGAGGTATCCAACAAACAAATAAAGCAAATCTTAGAGAAGACAATTGGGAGGACTAAAAAGGAATGGTCCATGAAGTTGGATGATGCCCTATGGGCATATCGCACAACTTACAAGACCCTAATAGGAACCACGCCATACAAGCTGATATACAAAAAAGTGTGTCACCTTCCCATTGAAGTTGAGCATAAGGCATTCTAGGCAATCAATGTCTTAAACATGGACCCAGAGTTAACATGGAAGAAAATATTTTGCAGCTAGAAAAACTGGAGGAGCTTTAGCTTCATGCATATGAAAACATAAAGGTCTACAAACAAAGGACCAAGGTGTTCTGTGAGGCCCACTTGAAAAGAAAAGAAGTTTTCTAAGGGAGATAAGGTTCTCATCTTTAACTCAAGAGTCAGACTCTTTCTGGGGAAGCTTAGGTCAATATGGTTTGGGCCCTTTACAATATCGAAGATATATCCATTAGGAATGATGGAAATTTTTAGCAAAATGACTGGAACAATTAAGGTGAACGAACACAAAGTAAAACGGTACTATGAAGACCAAGCCTTTGTCTAAAGATTAGAATTCGAGTTAGAGGAACCACCACCCATACCACATGAAGAAGTTTAAAGCTAACAGGAACAAAATCAAGAAAGTCAAGCTAAAGACTATAAATTAGTGCTTCTTGGGAGGCAAACCAAGCATTTATTAAATGCTTCTTTTTCCTTATATTAAATGTGTTTAGTCTTCCATTAAATTAGCATTTAATAATTTTATTTCAATTGTCATCTTAGATTTTGGTAAATTTTGTTTTGTTGAGTAATATCTAGTGCACATAGAATAAAATCAACAAAATCTAAGATTCAAAATTCATTTTAGGAATCATTACAAAACCACTAATCCCTTGAGGGAAACCATCAAATTGCTTCACCATTGAGTACCAAAATATCTGATGAGACATTGGATCATTCATATTTAACAAATACATTGTATTTTGAAATGAACTGACCAACCATTGGTTTTAGTAAGACCATCAGAAGGGACCAAGATCTAGTAAATCCATCATATGTTGCACGCAATGCAACTATCGAGTTTGGCTAAAATCTTCCTAACCATCGAGTAATGGCTTTCCACCTTACTAATAGATGGAGAATCCAATGGAATCATCGAATCACATATCCATCGAGTGACTAGGGAAGCCATCAGATGATCAAGCTGACTAACCTTCAAATTTTCTGAACCATCAAGAGTTGACTCAAAAGCTAGACCATTGAATATTGATAGCTAGATGAGCAATTAGATCACCAACGCTTAGCACAACCATTGAGTGTTTCGAAGTGATACCATATTATGACACACTAGATGGTCACCCAAGCGTCAGTCACCCTATAAAAGGATAGAGGGGCAAACCATCAAATCCACTTTCCTAAAACCCTTACCTTGTGAGTCGAAGGAGATCAAAACCCCTAAGAGAGAAGAACCATCAAAATTCATCGCCTTCGAGTTCCAATCACCACCAGTCTCCAACCAACTTGAACAAGTTCTCTGATGATCAAGGGATTCATTAGTAGGCATCCTCGAACCACGTAGCAGATAGATGCCTGATCCAACACTTTCCTCCTCTCTGTCCAACCCGATAGTAGATCAAGGAGTAGCGGCGATAGAAAGTGAAAGATCAACAATGATGACTACGACTAGTAATAACTCTTTCTCACTCTTTTTTCCCCGAGTTTAGATGATTTTTGTGACCAAGCTTGCTTTTACAGACCTTCTCTTCCTCCTATCCTTCACTAGACTCTTCCTCTACCAGAACCATCAGTTGCTTCTCAACCATGGGTTCTGCTCATTTCCCCGACCATCGAACCTTACCTTCGACACTCTCTGAAAACCTTCTACTTGTTCCATCAATTTTTCCCCTACCAGGAACAACCATTGAGTCCTAAACCATTGGATTATGAAACCCTACCAAACCTCAATTATGAACCAACCATTAGTTGTGATCAGATCACCGATTGTGATTTGGACTTCAAAACATTGAGTTAGACCTATGTTCCTAACTCTACACAACTATTGGTGGTTGCTTCCTAGTGACGACCATCGTCTGACATCCATTGATTGTCGGTTCCTTCCCATAACTATCAATCTTTGATTCTTGACTTTCTTGTTTAACACCATTTGTTGAGGTTCCTATACATTAGTTTGTTTCACACCATTCTAAACCATTGAGTATTTGTTTTCCTCGGTTGATCATCTTTTTACTAAAACTCTATCCTTGTCTGCCAAATTAACCTTTCAAGATATACTTACGTAACTACAAAGCAAAATATGGCAGGCAACCAGGCCAGCAATCAGGAAGTTCAATAGTCTGAGTACACACAAACTTCAATGACTTTAGAGGAAATGGAGAGGATGGAAAAACTAAAGGACAAGGGAATCTCTTACCTAAAAATACATGGAGAGCCCACCAAGGAAAGCATCAAAGCATGCTTATAGACAGACATGCTCAAAATTCTAGCTAAGTTGATACCTGAGGAGTCAACATACAAGGAAGAACAAATGGAGACAGAGGCCTCTGAATATACACATCTGAGGAGGTTCATAATTTGAAAAAAAGGACTGCTCCCGGTCCGAGTCAAAAGAGGCCTCAAAAAGTGGCCAAGACATTTGCTGAAGGTACAACCGTGGGAGCAACTATTGTCCCATTAACTTTACTGGTGGTCTACAAGGAACAACCTGACAATCATCTCCTAGCAAGGGATGAGGAGCATAGCCGAATCTGGGATGATTTGTTCTAGAAAACATAAATTGAAGGCCACTAGGTTTGACAATGTGGACACCCTGTAGAAACTAGGGATTTATGACAAGGTAAAATAAATCATGTAAACATTAGGCATCTAAAAAATCTATTTTAATAGGTAGACTTCCTATGATGATCTCACTTTAGAATTTATGTCCTCACTAAGGAAGCTACCAGTAACAAAAGAAGATATAGCATATTGTGGGGGGGTATAAGTTACAGGTATACATCTTCAAAGAACAGTATATCCTGGCCGAAAAATAGCTAAATTCAATCTTCACAAACTCTTATGAGTAAGAAGAATGAGCCAACAAAGCATGAGGAGAAAAGGACTCCAGTGATTTCCTAACGGATAAAAATTGGGATAAGCTATCGAGAGACTATAGGTATAGTTTTGGGAAGTCCAAGGCCGCCATGATGCACTCAAGATTTATGAGGGTAGTGTACAAGATCTTCACTAACATCTTGACCTTCAGGGCAGACACAAGCAATGTAACCAGGATAGATATCTATATACTATGGAGTATAATAGAAGGCACATCCATAAATATAGGGAAGACTATGATCATTAAACTAGTAGTGGCAGTGGGGCCAGAAATCCTCCAAGATTTTTGCATGGGAGGCATAGTAACCTACATCACACACTGAATGGGGTACTCTAGAAATCCAAAACACTTTCTGATGTCAGAAGGATAGATGTCCTAGTTGATGCCAAGTAACCAACCGCTATAAACATTCTGGCAAGGTCAACACATAAGTACTCCTATAGATTTTGTAGGACAAAGCACTGTCTGCCTCTCCCAAAGCTAAGAAACTACAATTGTGACATGCTCATCTTCCAAGAAGAAGAAATAATAAGGATGATATCTCAATAGGGTACAAGTGCGAGCAGACCAATTGAGTAATAGAGGAAGCAAACGAAAGAAGTTTCCATAAAGCAAACAACAAGAAAGAAGGTAATCAGATGCCTTCTAGAAAGGTTGACAAAAAAATCCCCTACACCTAAAGTAATAGATCTGGAAGAGACTGGAATAGAAATTCTAAAGACTCATACCATCACCACCAAGCCAGAGACTGTTTTATCTAAATAAAAAATAGTCATCCACGACGAAGCAGCAACAAAAGCAACCATCCTAGAAAAGGAAGAACATCCAAAGATAAGTACAACCTCACACCACAAAGAATATGAGGAGGCAGAAATTGGAAGCAGAGCTAATGAATCCTTGAACATATCAGTAGGAAGGAAGTCACGAGAAGAAACCCAAGAAAGGGAGTGGCCACAACCAGAGCACAACAAGTACCTGATGGGAGAACACGAAGAATGTGCCAAAGTAGATGAGGCGGGTCATGAAGTGAGCTCTATTAGCATACCAAAGAAACAACGATAGGATCCTATTGCAAACAAATTCATAGAGACATGGCAGGAGATCGATGACCTCTGTGAGATTTTCTCGACCCCCTGCTAAATATTTCTAAACTAACAACAAACATGTATGTATTATCCTCATAGGTGCAAAAGATAATGGATAATATCCAACCAATGCTTAGCCTGCCGCAAAAAATGCAATAGTTAGCCTCAAACCAAATACAGGTTATGCAAGTACTGGTAGGAATGATGAATGAATTCACCATTCTATGTCAAGAATGTGACGATCTACACCAAGAAAACCGGCAACTACGAGAAGAAGCAGCGAAGAGCAAGGAAATAACCACTACCAGTAGTGGGACATATACAAAAAGGCAATCCGATATCACCATTGAACCATCAATGGTAGTGTCGGTTGATGTAGACATGCACCTCATGAATTATATACTAATGGCTACTGTACAAATAGGACAAGGGGTAATCATGGAAGAAGAAGTTAATTCTGAATGCACCCTTTGAATGGAAGAAGAGGAATCAAGAGGGAGAAAGGGAGTGCCCACTGGGGATGACAATCTTACCACTTCCCCAACCTCACAAGGGAATTCTAAAATAATAACAAAGAAAAGGGACCCATGGGACTGATAAATCAGGATACCTTATAGTCAACAGAACCAACAACTCTCACCAAAAACATAGAAGCAATGGGTGAGAATGACGTCAAGACAAAATCATCTTAATCAAGTGGGAAAATAACAGAAACTATTGACGTCATGGACAAGCTAGACCCACTCTTCAATTAGAAGGCTGCACCACTCTCCACTGACTATGATAGATTTATAATGAGCTTCTATTAAATGAGACCATCATAGGAGGGGAACCCCCATATCAATTGAAGTAGAAACAGAACAAATGACATCTGAGGCCAACGAAGGAAACTTGGATCATATGTTTGTTGGTGCACCTCCAAAACAAGCAAGCCTAGTAATCCTGACCCACCTATGAATTCTAACTGCAGAGACAACATGGGTCCGACATCACCACCTCCTCTACCATGTATGATGGAAGACATGGACATGACCTCGGTATCAGGAATGTTGGTACGCAACATACATGTTCTACATGACATCCTAGATGATCAGAAGTCAATACAGGACACCACTTACAACAAAAACCAGTACAATTTGATGAGGAAAGACCCACGTTCAACTTTTAAAAAGACGACATATATAAGAAGAGTTTTCCTCAAGGTCTTGTGTGGGACAATAATAGAAGAGTTTATGTACAAACATAAAATCGGGCCAGTTTCCAACACAACTTCCAACCTAGCAGTTGACCGACCTAAATCGCGCGTCCTAAAATTGGAGGCAGATTTGAGGTAGTTGAGCTTTTACATTTATAAACCTGAATCCTTCTAGGCCCCCACAACTTTGTTTACGGGGTCAAATACAGGGAAAGGGTGGTAGTGTTGAGAACACGGAATCGACACACTACACTCTGGCAGGTAAAAAGAGAGATAAATTCCCAAAAAGGGAAGCAGTAAGATGTCACAAATAAAACAAAGAAAACTATCTCCAAGTGGAGCTACAAGAGAAATTTAAGGTTTTAGTCATTTAGCAGTTTTTAGGGGTTTTCATGCAACAGAAACAGAAAGATATTGCTCGAGCTAAAGCGAGGTACGAAGGATAAAACTTCGGTAAAACAAGCGGCGGTAGAACCAATCCTGTACCCCTCCTCTCGAAGCGGGTACCTCTAACAAGGCATCAACGCCCCTCTCGAGGTCACTGGACTAAAATTAGAGTGGAAAGGTCACTAAAGCAACTCCGTTCCAGGCACTCTCGTACTCCAGAATCGGACCAAACACTAGAGCCACAACACAACTCTCGAAGTTGTTGCGATGGGAAAACGCGATTCGGTAGCTAAGCGAAACGCAATCCAAACATGCAAGCTAGAGTTCGGATATCAAACATAGCAGTCATCCAATAGATTGTACCGAGCACAGAGCAGCAAGTAATTAAGCATCTTCTATTTCCATAGACAAATAAATGGTCTTAATTACAATGCATAAGTAAGGAATTAAATGACAGAAAGTAAAGATAGGTGTCGCCTTCTTGATGTAGAAGGACGAAAGACTACTGCGGCTCTCCAGCCCGATATCGGTCAGGGGCCTAGCCCGATACAGCCATGTCGGGCGACACACCCTCTTGAGCGGCACGCCTGACGGGCAACTGTATCGCTCAAGGATCCTGGCCAATACGCTCATTTTGGGCGGTGGACCCTCTCGGGCGGCACGTATGACGGGCGAAGCGTATCGGGTTCGATATCGCGTCGGGCATGGAGCTATGCGTTCTATTGTTGGGCACTCGTGTCGCGCATCTACATCGGCCGATATCGGCCCTCAGTGTCACCGGGTACAGTCCTAGGTGAACCAGTCCCCTCCCTCTCGGGATGAGGAAGAGCTCACCTAGTGTCGCCCGGTACGAGCACTGGGGCACGATACGTCTGCTCTCGCGACTCTCCTCGAAGATGGCTCAAGTTCACAACTGTCTGAACTGACCAAGCTATCTTTTCGGCTCCCTGTAGCTGCTATTTAGAGGCAGTGGTTGGGGAAAGTTATGGTGCTCAGAGCGCCACGTGTCCTCCTCATTCGCGAGTCGGTGGACGGTCGATACCCGTATCGCTCGGCGTAGGGATGTCGGCCGTTGGTCACATGACGGGCAACGACGCCTGCCGGTAGGTGGCTGTGTTGCCCGACATACTTGGGTTGTCGTGGCAACTATGGCTCCCTATCGGGTAAGAGGCGTGACGTCCGTCGATTCCTCCTTGTGCGGCACCCCTTGTCGCGCGTCGTGGTGTCGTTCCACCCTACCAGGCAGGGAGTGTATCGGGCGTCAGGAAGGCCGGTGCAGACTTGGACTTATTTTGTGGGCAGGGATGGCCTTATTGCACCAAAATGAGGAGAAACTCTGCAAAAGATGGAAATATAGGATTAAGAGCATTGCTTGGCCAAATTTTTTTTTTTTGAAGTCGGACACTATCATTCATTCAACGTTCAAGGAACAAAAAATACATCATTCTCAGCTGCTTCCCTCCATAGAACAGGCAAAGTAGCCCGTCTAGAAGACTGCCCCCCAGAAAGAAGAGCATCCTGAGCAACGAGATGAGCCAAGGTGTTTTGAGCCCTTTTTACATGAATGAAACTACAAGAAAGAAAGAAAGAGGCAAAACTACAGATATCCGCAGCCAGTAAACCCAAGTAACCGGAGTGCTTTTCCATAGCCTTCAAAGCAGTAATCACATTCAGGGAATCCGAACATAGATAGAGATGATTCTGTGGTGGTACCAAATCTCGAGCAAGGAGAATGCCCTCTCTAGCAGCCATGGCCTCTGCAATATCCGACGTCCAACTAGCTCTCATGCATCTTTGCGTAGCCCCCATGAACGCACCATTCATCCCCCTAACCACTCCCCCAACCGCACACCGTCCATCCTACTTTACCGCAGCGTCGACATGGACAAAGACACAGTTGTGCGTCCGTCCGTCCGCCTGCACCACCCGCGCAGCAGCTCCGCCTTGCTCCCCATCAGTCCGCCTCCCCCCATAGTCGTCCCCATGCTGCCCTTCCACGCCTCCCCACTTATATCGTCGGTAATCAGCTATCATAGCACGGTATGACTGTAGAATAGGCCTAGGGAAAGGTGGCTCGTCTTGGAAAATTTTGTTGTTGCGGCACGTCCAAATGGTCCACCAAACCACCACAATCTCATCCTTCTCCTCCTCCGAACTATTTTGCAGCAGCTCCAGGAGATCATCTTGTACGTTATGCATACTTCCCAGGCGTGGCATCGGTTGCAACCAACTCTCCCTCATCACCACTTCCGCCCCCGAGCATTCCCCTAGCATGTGTTGGATAGTTTCCTCCTGTTGGGCACAAATAGGACAAACCCCGTCATCCGTAACATGTCTGTCTCTAAGTCTACTCCGTGTTGCTAGACAACCCGTAGCAATGCGCCACAGAAAATGTGATACTTTTGGAGGCCACCTCCTTCCCCATAACAATCTCCACAGTTCGTGCGGTACCACCCGATGTCTTTCACGCATAGCTGCTCCTCCTAGTTTCCCCAACCAATAAGCCGAACGAACAGTGAAGAAGCCCTTTGCATTTGGCCACCAGAAGATATCATCCTCCTGCTCAGTAATAGGAAGTGGAATCTCCCTAATCAAAGCAGCCACGTGCCTAGGGAAAAGCTCCAGAAGCATGTCCACGTTCCATTCTTTCCGTCCCTCCACCATCAACTCCCTCACCGTGCTCACCGCGCCCGCTCCCTCTCCCCTGTACCGAGAAAGGTCCCCCTCCTCTCCATGCAGCCATCTATCATCCCAAATGTTCGTGTCCCGCCCGTTTCCAATGCTACGCAAGACGCCGTGAACAAGGAGAGATTTTGCACCCCATAGACTTCGCCACGTATAGCTTGGAATGAGGCCCAGTCTAGCTTTAAGGACATTTCCAGTTGGATAATACGTAGCCTTCAACACTCTTGCCACTAATAAATCTGGTTTGGTAAGCAATCTCCACATCTGACGTGCCAACAATGCTTGATTAAAAATCTTCATATCCCTAAAGCCCATTCCTCCTTCCCTTTTCGGTTTGCACAGCCCCTCCCAACACAGCCACGATATCTTCCTTTCCCCCGCTTTTGCCCCCCACCAAAACCTGGCCACCAACGAATTTATCTCTTCAATGATCCCCATCGGTAATTGGAACACACTCATAACATAAGTAGGAATGGCCTGCACCACAGCCTTGATGAGCACCTCCTTTCCCGGTTTGGATAAAAGCCTTTCCTTCCAGCCTTGTAGTTTGCTTCTCACTCTGTCAATGATATACTCAAACACCTTCTTCTTCGACCTTCCCATAGCCGCCGGTAACCCCAAGTAGGATGCTTGCTTGTCCACCTCTTTAACACCCAACAAATCCCGCAACTCTAAAATATCTAAAAATAGCTAAAAATGGTAGTTTTGATAATAGAAATACAGTCTAAAATATCACAAAAATTGGTGTTATCAACTCCCCCAAACTTAGCATTTTGATTGTCCTCAATCAATATTTAAACTTTATTTTGTGATGCTTCTTCTTGTTTTGGTACAGTTTTCAGGCCAAGAAGTAAATCAAGTATAGTAATGCCTTTAGAGATAATGTTGTCTCAATACGAACAAAAGACCTTACGTTTCCTGCCTTATTATTTCAGTAGAATTTTTTTCTTACAGCTTCAGTGAGACTTTAGTGTATGATTCTGAAGTTAGCTTACACACCAAACAACTTTATTTTCGGGGCAGAAAGTTGTGTAAAGGGTAGGCTAAGGCTTTTTGGATTTTTCATCTTTGTTTTCCATCAGTCCATCCAGGTAAGGGTCCGTTAGCGGGCAAGCGGTCCCTGCAGTCCAAGCCAGTTGGCTTTAGAGCAGTGATTTCACATCCTACGTACCACTGCCACGGATCTACCATGCCTAAAGATGGGTACTTTTGGAAAACAAGTGTGTATATATATTTTTTTCTTTTCTTTTATTGGGCACAACTCTCATGCTTTTATTCACGCTCATAAGGCTTCTCTCTCTTTTTGGGATTTTCATTGGGTAAAGGGGAAACAAAGAGATTTCTGCTGTTTAGGCAGCTTTTTCCTTCTCCATACTCGTCTCTTAGCTGTTTGTGAGATTATTATATTTTTCGAAATTTTTGGCGTGGAAAAATGTAATCTTCTGTTCGTTTAAAGCAGCATTATCAAAAAGATATAACGGAACTTGTATCTCTTTAAGCACAAAGAAAACTAACTTTGCAAGAAGTTGCATCATGTTCTTACTAATATAGACTTTGTACATATGCATGAATAGCTGGAACAAGTGCAAACCTCTCAAGATGGAAGCTTGAGAGCTCTTGAAAACACTTGTGGCTGCTTCCTCCTCAAGAAGATGGAACCGGAATGCCCAGATTCCATTCGGAAGTCCCTGCAAAAGACTCGTGTTGTCTCTGTAGATGGTCCTAAACCATCGCAGAAGACAGACTATTATAAGAAAGTGACCTTCCTCTGAAGCTACCATATCAAGAAAAATTCTCCTGCTCTCTATCTGCGGTAATTGACGTCTAGCTGCCTTGGGATTTCTACATTTCTTCCCGACAGTTGTTGCTTCAGCTGCGGCCGCCATTCTTCCTATTATCAAGATTATTGACCATTTATATGTTAGATAGAAACTCGATAAACTTTTTTAAGCTCCAGGTATCGTCTGTCAAAAGAAAACTCAAGTCGATACAAAATTGGGTGACACGAGGAATGCACGGCACGACAGACTGCCCGATAGGGGTATATCGGGTGATAAGGCTGCCAAAAAGCAACTGTCTAATAGGATTGTACAAAAGAGAACGTGTCGCCCGATATGGTGTGTCGGGTGAGCACCATCGGCCGTTACTTCGTGCCTAACTGCGTTGGGCGATACAAAAATTGGCAAGGTTCGTAAAACCCGATAAGCAACACGATATGAAAACTCGTGTCGGGCGATAAGCATGTCGGGCGATACCTTTTCTCATAGGAGCCATCGCCCGATATAAGGGTGAAGGCAAGCTAGCCGACACGCGAGCAAAGTTGGATCACTGCATGTGTTATAGGTGGCTGAAAAGAGAAGTGAGGCACCCCAACATGTTGAGCCCACATTGCTATATATAGCAAACTCAGCTGGGGGCAAATCTGGCAGATCTGGGCGCGCGCGTCGACATGTCGTTCCCGAGACGACGGTCCTGTCAGTCAAATCAAGGGCATTTACTCCCTATGCACGAAATGACTGTCGCTCGGGGATGCCAACCGTCGCGGAGCTTGCGGCGCCCAAGAAATTCCGGCCCGATAAAAGCGTGACTGCACGCCAGCTGAGCTGCTGCCTGACACGCTTAAAACAGGCAGCCGAAAATCATCATCGGTTTAGGGTTAAGTCCCCGACCTCAGAAAGCGTTCCCCTCAAAGCTCGTAAAATCCAACGACGACCCATAAAACAGAAGAGTCGGCACACTCGGCACGTGCACTGACTCGGGCCTTATTACAACTCATAAAGTTTGTTTTTACTTGTTATAAGAAAAATGCAGCCTATTCTATGAAAGAAAGAAGAACTTGGGCTGCCTCCCGAGGAGCGCTGGGGTTTGTGTCACCAGCTCGACCGGTGAAAGATCATCTTGTTCAGCTCTCAACTGTACCCATATCTTGCAGACTGATCTCTGCTCTCCTGACAAATGCTTCATCTTCATAGAACCTTTTTACTCTGTGCCCATTTACTTGAAAGACCTTGGTCGGATCGTCTTTATCATAGAGCTCCATCATTCCTGATGGGTATATTTTCGACACTATGAACGGTCTAGACCACCTCGTTTGTAACTTCCCAGGGAAAAGACGAATAGAGGACTTGAATAACAAGACCTTATCCCCTTCGCTTACATCTTTTCTTCTAAGGTGGGCATCGTGCCACAATTTTGTCCTCTGTTTGTAGATTTTTGCGTTTTCATAGGCGTTCATTCTCAGCTCTTCGAGCTCTTGAAGCTACAAAAACCTTTTTTCTCCTGCTTTGTCGAGGTCCATATTTAGGAACTTGATTGCCCAAAGGGCCTTGTGTTCCAACTCCAAAGGCAGGTGGCAGGACTTTCCGTAGATGAGACGGTAGGGGGTGGTTCCAATGGGTGTTTTGTAAGCAGTACGGTAGGCCCAAAGTGCGTCGTCAAGCTTCATGGACCAGTCTTTCCTCGTTCGGTTGACAATTTTCTCCAAGATCTGCTTGATTTGTCTGTTGGAGACCTCCACCTGCCCTGACGTCTGTGGGTGGTAGGGTGTAGCGATCTTGTGCCTCACTCCGTACTTGCGTAGAAGTGCTTCAAACTGTCTTTCTCCAAAGTACGACCCTCCTTCACTTATCACATTGTGCGGTACACTGAAATGAGGGAAGATGGTCTTCTCGAAGAGGTTGATAACTGACTTGGCGTTGTAGGTTTGGCTGGCTACCGCTTCCACCCACTTCGATACATAATCTACTGCCACGAGTATGTATTGATACCCCCGAGATGGGGGAAACGGCCCCATGTAGTCGATCCCCCACACGTCAAATATTTCTACTTCGATCCAACTTGCCATTGGCATTTCATTACTCCACCCTATGTTTCCTGTAAACTGGCACTCCTTGCAAACCTTCACAAATTGTGCAGCATCTTTAAACAAGGTGGGCCAGTAGAAACCTGACTGTAGCACTTTTGCAGCTGTTCTCTCGCTACCCAGGTGTCCATCGTAGGGGGAGGCGTGGCATTCTTTCAGGATGTCTGCGGTTTCTTCCTCTGGGATGCACCGCTTGTATAAGTCTGAATAGGAGAGGATCATCCCAGTAATAGTTTTTGACGTCCGCGAATAGCTTCTTTTTCTGATTGTACGTGATGTCAGGAGGCAGTTCTCCGCAGGCAAGATAATTGCAGATGTCTGCAAACCAGGGTGAACTTTCTTCTTGAGCTTCTGCCAACATCAGAGCCTCGTCAGTGTAATCGTCGTTGATTTGAGGCCCTCTCTCTCTCTCAGTCACGATCCTTGATAGGTGGTCTGCGACCACATTCTCTGTGCCCTTCTTGTCGATAATTTCATGGTCGAATTCTTGGAGAAGCAAAGCCCACCTCAACAGTCTGGGCTTTGCATCTTTCTTTTGCATTAAGTATTTTATAGCCATGTGATCTGTGTATACTTTGACCTTAGCTCCAATGAGATACGACCTAAATTTATCAAACACGAAGAAGATCGCTAGCATCTCCTTCTCAGTTGTTGTGTAGTTTACTTGAGCCTCGTCCAACATGCGACTAGCGTAGCAAATCACATGGTGCTTTTTGTCTTTCTTTTACCCCAGGACTGCCCCAACCGCGTAGTCGCTTGCATCGCACATCAGCTCAAAAGGTAAACCCCATTCTGGTGCTTGAAGGATAGGTGGTGATATTAAAGCATTTTTAAGGGCCTAAAAAGCACTTAGACAATCGTTAGAGAAAACAAATTCAGCATCTTTTACCAGAAGATTGGACAGCGGTTTGGAAATCTTTGAGAAGTCCTTGATGAATCTTCGGTAATATCCCGCGTGCCTGAGGAATCTTCGCACCCCCGTCACGGATCTCGATGGAGGAAGCTTGGATATTGCTTCAACCTTGCTTACGTCCACTTTGATCCCATGCTTCGAGATCTTATGCCCGAGAACGATGCCCTCCCGCACCATGAAATGACACTTCTCCCAGTTTAGAACTAGGCTGTTCTCCTCGTACCTTTGAAGGACCAATGATAGATTCTTCAGACAGCTATCGAAGTCCTTCCCATAGACGGAAAAGTTGTCCATGAAAACTTCTATGATGTCTTCTAGAAAATCTGAGAACATCGATATCATGCATCGCTGAAAGGTTGTGGGGGCGTTGCAGAGTCCGAAGGGCATCCTTCGGAAGGCATAAGTGTCGTAAAGGTAGGTGAACGTTGTTTTCTCTTGATCATCTGGCAAGATGGGTACCTGGTAAAAACCTGAAAAGCCATCAAGAAAACAAAAAAAATCGTGATGCGCTAACCTTTCGAGAACTTGGTCAATAAAAGGTAGCGGAAAATGATCCTTCTTTGTAGCCTGATTTAGCTTTCGGTAATCTATGCACATCCGCCAGCCGGTGATGGTCCTTACCACCACCTAATCTCCCTTCTCACCCTTAACCACCGTCATTCCGCCCTTTTTGGGCACTACGTGTATCACTTACCCAATTGCTATCTCTGATTGGGTAAATGATCCCCGCATCCCTAAGCTTTATTACCTCTTTCTTGACAACCTCCTTGAGCATCTGGTTCAGCTTCCTCTGGGGTTGAGCCAGAGGCTTGGCAGATTCATCCAAGTTGATGCGATGCATGTAGAGGGTGGGGCTAAGGCCTTTGATATCATCTACTAAATATCCTACAGCCCTCCTGTGCAGCCTTAACTCCTCAAGGAGTCGGTCCAGCTGGTTGCTTGAAAGATCGGCGTTTATGATGACGGGGTTTATATGCTCTTCATCTAAGAACTCGTACTTTAGGCCTTCGAGAAACACTTTTAATTCTGGCCTTGGTCTGGGTGCCTTCTCCTGAGGCTCCTCCTCGAGAGAGGCATACTTCGCAGACTCCACCACTGTATCCTCTTCTTGCAAATCTTCGTCAGAAAGGTTGAAAAGGTTGAGGTGCTTTGCGACCTCAGGATTTTTGAGGTCAGGATCTTAACAGTTTATAGCCCTCAAGAGGGGGTCTACTGTCTGAATATCTTCCTCTACTTCCTCGCAGAATTTATTGTAGCTATCAGTGAAACATGCTGATTCAGATAGGGACGAGCTCTTCATGATCTCTTTCAGCTTGAAGTCGATATGGTCGTTTCTGACCCTTAAGGTGATCATCCCCTCGGAAACATCAATTAGTGCTCTCCCTGTCGCCAAGAAGGGACGACCAAAGATGATCGGGCAACGGGGGTCTTCAGCTGTGTCGATGACGACTATATCGCAAGGGATGAAGAAGTCGTCGACCCTGATCGACACATCTTTGACAATGCCAATGGGTCTCTTAAAGATGTGATCCTCCAATTCAATCCGCATGTTGGTTCGAACCATGTCGGTCAAACCCACCCTTTGTGTGAAACTTAGGGGCATGAGGCTTATGCGTGCCCCCAAGTCTGCTAGATCCTTACACTCGACGTTGTCTCCGATGGCGAATGGGATTGTGAAAGCTCCGGGATCCCTTCTCTTATTTGGTGTGTCGGGCTTCAAGAAGGCGGAGGAGGCGAAAGCTAGATACACTATCTCTGCCCTTCCTCCCCTTCTCCTCTTTGTGATAAGGTCCTTGAGGAACTTTGCATATGTAGGCATCTCTTCCAATGCGTCAAGGAAGAGGACTTCAAGATGCAGTTTCCTGATCGAGTCCATGAACTTCTCATGACGCTTCTTTAGATTCACCTTGATCAACTTATACGGAAACGGCAGCCTTGGAGCATAAGGATTCCTCCCACCAGGTAGCTCATCTGAAGGCTTCTGTGCAGGCTCTTGAACTTCTACTTGTCCACCTTCGCCCTCTGCTAGAATGATACTCTCTGACCTCGGTTCAGGTTCTCGTTCGGCATCAGCTGTGCGCTCTACCGTCTTTCCAGACCTCAGTACCGCCATTCTGGAAGTTTCCGAATATGAGAGTGTCTTTCCCGCAGGGTTCTTTATCAGAGCTTCCATCTGGGCCAATCATTGATCGACTTCCCATTGGCACATCCGCAGACTTGCCATCTGGTGTTGCACGGAATTCTGAGCTCCAGGGCTGGGAAGCGCACCCTGCACCAGCCGGTTGATGATTGAGTCTTGTCATTTTATGAAAGCATGCAACTGGCCGACCAGGCTGGACTGGTGTGAAATCTCATCTCGGCCTTGGCGTTCACCTTCAAACGGAGATTGCTCACAACGAGATATGGCATCAGATCTCGAAGGAATAGGTCACCGTTCTTTAGGGTTCCTGAGATGGCACGAGAAATCAAGTTTAGAAGATAGATTTATTAAATTTCAAGCAAAGAATAATAGTAAGGAAAGAAAAAAAAAGAGTGTTGTCAAACTCATTGCTAAGCTTGAGGCACAAGAGTGTAGTTAGTGGATTCGGATTCGTCAACAGTATCGTTTTTGTCTCGTCCCCGGCAACGACACCAAAAAGTTGACCGGCCTAAATCACGCGTCCTAAAATTGGAGGCGGATTTGAGGTAGTCGAGCTTTTACATTTATAAATCTGAATCCTTCTAGGCCCCCGCAACTTTGTTTACGGGGTCGAAGTAGATATACGGGGTAGAACACAGGGACAAGGGTGGTAGTGTTGAGAACACGGAATCGACACGCTACACTCCGACAGGTAAAAAGAGAGATAAATTCCCAAAAAGGGAAGCAGTAAGATGTCACAAATAAAACAAAGAAAACTATCTCCAAGTGGAGCTACAAGAGAGATTTATGGTTTTAGTCATTTAGTAGTTTTTAGGGGTTTTCATGAAATAAAAATAGAAAGATATTGCTCGAGCTAAAGCGAGGTACGAAGGATAAAACTGCGGTAAAACAAGTGGTGGTAGAACCAGTCCTGTACCCCTCCTCTCGAAGTGGGTACCTCTAACAAGGCATCAGCGCCCCTCTCGAGGTCACTAGACTAAAATTAAAGTGGAAAGGTCACTAAAGCAAACCCGTTCCAGGCACTCTCGTACTCCAGAATCAGACCAAACACTAGAGCCACAACACAACTCTCAAAGTTGTTGCGACGGGAAAACACAATTCGGTAGCTAAGAGAAACGCGATCCAAACATGCAAGCTAGAGTTTGGATATCAAACATAGCAGTCATCCAACAGATTGTACCGAGCACAGAGCAACAAGTAATTAAGCATCTTCTATTTCCATAGACAAATAAATGGTCTTTATTACAATGCATAAGTAAGGAATTAAATGACAAAAAGTAAAGATAGGTGTCGCCTTCTTAATGTAGAAGGACGACAGACTACTGCGGCTCTCCAGCCCGATATCGGTCAGGGGCCTAACCCGATACAACCGTGTCGGGCAGCACACCCTCTCGAGCGACACGCCTGACGGGCAACTGTATCACTCAAGGATCCTGGCCGATATGCTCATGTCGGGCGGTGGACCCTCTCGGGCGGCACGTATGACGGGCGAAGCGTATCGGGTTCGATATCGCGTCGGGCATGGAGCTACACATTCTATTGTCGGGCACTCGTGTCGCGCATCTACATCGGCCGATATCGGCCCTCAGTGTCGCCCGGTACAGTCCTAGGTGAACCAGTCCCCTCCCTCTCGGGATGAGGAAGATCTCACCTAGTGTCGCCCGGTACGAGCACTGGGGCACGATACGTCTGCTCTCGCGACTCTCCTCGAAGATGGCTCAAGTTCCCAACTGTCTAAACTGTTCGAACTGACCAAGCTATCTTTTTGGCTCCCTATAGCTGCTATTTATAGGCAGCGGTTGGGGAAAGTTATGGTGCTCGAAGCGCCACGTGTCCTCCTCATTCGCACGTCGGTGGACGGTCGATACCCATATCGCTCGGCGTAGGGATGTTGGTCGTTGGTCACGTGATGGGAAACGGCGCCTGCCGGTGGGTGGCTGTGTCGCCTGACATACTTGGGTTGTCGTGGCGACTATGGCTCCCTGTCGGGTAAGATGCGTGACGTCCATCAATTCCTCCTTGTGTGACACCCCTTGTCGCACGTCGTGGTGTCGTTCCACCCTACCGGGCAGGGAGTGTATCGGGCGTCAGGAAGGCCGGTGCAAACTTGGACTTATTTTGTGGGTCGGGACGGCCTTATTGTACCAAAATGAGGAGAAACTCTGCAAAAGATGGAAATATAGGATTAAGAGCATTGCTTGGCCAATTATTGCGAAAGTGCATACAAAAGAGAGGAAAATAGCTAAAAATGGCAGTTTTGATAACAGAAAAATAGTCTAAAATATCACAAAAATTGGTGTTATCAGCAGCCTAACTATACAAGGAAAGAAATGAAGCAACACCAGTCAAAGAACTTTAAGGTACTATGGAAAGAACTAAAGCCTTAAAGTTCATTACTCTACCATTCAAGGATTACAATCACTAGCTCCTAACTGAGGATGACCTTATAGAAAGAAAAGTTGTCTGGTATAACTTGAGTGTGAAACACCTACCATGCTGAAGGATGGTCTTTGAAAAATTGGAGTACATGACGATTCACAAAGTCCCTACCCGTCTGAAGAGGTTAATAAAAGGAGTCAAGGGGTGGTATTGTTCGAATTGGAAATAAATCTACATTGACTTCAACATGACCTAGGAAAAGCACAACTTCGGGAATAGTGCATTCATAGAACTAAGAATGATAGAAGCCGTCAATAAAGGAATATCACTGGAGCAAATTGTCAAAGAAGATTTTCATGCACTAAGAGGAAAATACATCATGGAAATAGTACATGATAGACGATTCTTCTATGACTCACATATGGAAGATATACCAAGGAGAATGTATTCACTGATTCCCTTACCTATAAAAACACCTTGGAGAGAACAGTTGAGGAAATTAAAAGAAGTGGTACAAACCTCATCATATGAAGAAAGAACAACAAGCCCAGTAGTCCCACCCTCTCCTCCGCCACCTCCCTCTACTAAATTCACAACAATTGTTTCCGTCCCTCTTCACCCTAAAACTTCTCCAACTGCTCTTGCACCTGAATAGAGAATGATAACACATGAAATTGAAGCAATAACAAAAAAACTTCTAGAGGAGGAACCCTTTGTCCCATCCAACATAGAGATCACCAAGGAAGAAGACAATGCTCCAGATATAAAATCTGACCAAGAGGGATTAGAGGACACCAAAGAATATGAAACAGATAATCAGTCAACATATGGGCTAGAACCTACAGACGTGATGATGCCCACTTTTGAAAATTTTGACAAAGTGTGTGTTATGGGTTGTCAGTTGAAGAAGTTATCTTTCTATTGAATGAACTGCAACCGTGGGAGAATGACTTCATTACTATATTTGTGCGAGAAAATGTCCAAATACCATTACCATACTTCTGAGATATCTCAACAATAGAAGGTTACATGACTGTAAATGTTATGACACTACGCCAATTACTTCTAGCTGACGAACTCCTTGATGTATACATGGCCTTCTATGAGATAGTAGGGGATATCATCCTAAAGAAAGAGTCAGGTGAACTTCATATACTAAATGATCACCTACAATACAATGTCTCAAGATGAATATTTGTACCAATTTTGCATTACGGGCATTGGGCACTACTATCAGTTGACATTTTGAATAGAACAACCATCTCCTACAAAATTTATGATGTCATATTTAGAATGAAACACACAACATATCACAATACTGCTAACAATGACATAAAGAAAAAGTTTCCCAAGTGTCCACAAAGATCGTGGAACTGATCCTAACTTATAATCATGGCTAACCAGATGATCTAAAGTTTGAGAAGCTATAGATTTAACATAGGATCCCACAACAAGATCCTTTGTCACATGATTGTGGGTTCTACGTTCTCTTCTGGATGCACAAGATAGCCACGTCAGACCAAAAGTGGAGCACTACCAAGATGATAACTATTACCATCTTTGTAGCCAATACGCAATGAAGATCTTAACCTCCAAATGGAAACTATTAAAATACCAATGCTAACTCGCATCTTCTAGATCAACCTCATCCTCTAACACCCTAGGGATAGGGTGAATGATAAGTTTGGGGGGTCTGGATAGGCAAACTGGTATGTCTTTACATTCCATACTCCAATCTCATTTCAATTCTTCCTTGCTTCATAAAAAAATTTGAAATTTTTTTAAACAACCTAGAGGACCAATTTTGATTAAAATTTTGCACATGTATATATTCTCTCATTTCTTCAAAAAAAATTTATGTGTAAGAAGTTTTAAAAGGAAAATTTTGGATCTAATTTTTCTAGAAATAGTCGTAACCATCACTCTTAGGCTTACTTGTCTCTAGGCTAACTCTTAGCCTAATTATTTCAAGAATGATGCATTTGGGCTATTTAATCCACCTAAAAAATTGAGTGTGAAGAATGTTTTAATGCCGGTCTTACCTCAAGATAATGGAGAATGCACATGTATGTTTGTTCCCCAAGATGAACCCTTGAAGTAAGGAGGACTCGGTCTAACATGCACCTGATTGATCACCTTATTCCCAAGTACAAGTAGGAAAGAACATATCCTTGGCAAGGAGGAAATAACTACCCCCATCTAGTGTAGATGTTTCATTGGGATTAAAAGAGGCTTGGTCACCCAAAACTTCCTTGAAATTTTATCATCCCAAAGCATGTGAGAAAGAATAATAACTGAGAGGAATAAAATCATGAAAGTTTTTCCCAGAAGATGTTGAAGGACTTCGCCTGACCGGTGTATTGCTGCACTTGAGAATGTAGATATGTCATGCCTGGTAGTGGAGTCTGGAATCCAACTTTTATACACATGTCATTCGAAGGGAACCTCACACAACCATCAGACATTACATTAGGGCCCAACTGGGCAAACTCTCTTTATGACAGTAAAGATGGTTGAGGAAGATTGAAAAAGGCAGGAAACAATGTAACTTTAGCCCACCCCAGCACGATAGCTAGGATATAAAAAAATAAAAGTTGTATGTGAAAGCTACCTCAGCTAAAACCTTGTACAAGTAAGGCGTGGCAAAGGATCACCATTGCATCATGACGGAGAACCCTTTCTACTGAAAGAAGGTCATAGCATGCAATATGACTCCCACAACTCTAATCTAAGAGAGAAAGTCCTAGGATCGACAACCCCTTGCCACAATGCATATATTTTGACTTAAGGCTGATATTATCACATTCTTCACACTAAGAAAAACAATAACTCAATAAATCCCTTTGAAGTTGTTCGATGCTTTAATTCTACTTGTTAGCCTAAGGACATGCTAGACTCTAAGTTAGGGGGGTTGGCAACATCCAAGTTTGTGGATATTTTATGCCTTTACATACCTCTTATTTTCTTTCATCATGTGAATTCCTATTTGCTTCCCATCATTTTGCAAATAAATACTTTTTCTACCCCCCACTTGAGGATCACAAGAACATTTCATGCAGATAATTGAGGAAGCATCACATTTTCACATGGGGCAGAACCTCCATCAGTTCCCATAACTGATGGATGCCTTGGAGAGTCAGCAACACAACCATCAGCTCCCACAACTGATGGACACCATGGATAGTCTGTGCAACCATCATTCATCACTCGATGGTAAACCAATACAACCATCAGATGTGTCCATATGACCATCAGGAGATGGTCACACAGACCCCTCAACCAATGGTCCCGGAGGCCCACCAGCTGATGACCCTCAACCGATGGTTAGCCTAGGGAACCAACCAATGGATATTATTCCCCATGAACTGATGACCACCCAGGCAGTGTCATCTACATGTGCAACTCACTAGCCGCAACTAGATGACCCAAGAACCGATGGCTACACTAATTGATCAGTCATTCAAGACTGTTAAGTGTGAGACCTGAGGTGGGATATTCTGAGTACTTGGGGTGCAAGTAAAGGACCACTATGAGCACTAGACTAGGTGTGTATAAATACGAGGCCCCTGTGAACGAGAAGGTAATCATGCACCACAAAGGATGCCTAAGTGATACTAGAGATGAAGCTCGCCATCAACTATGGCCACCACATCGGTTGGTAGACTAGAAGATGAAAAATCGGTGAGGTCTACAGTTTCTTAGCCTTGCCTTGAACCTATTCAAAGTATTCCATCGACAGAAGGAGAATGGAGAGTAGATCTTCATTGATGCCATATCGAGCTCTTCTAGGATATCTTGACCATCAGTTGTGGCCAACCATCGGTCATAGTCAGTTTACCTCCTAGTTTCCCCTACTCATATCAGTCATCCTTCCTTCATTCTTCCATCTCTTTCCTTCAACACTACTTTATGTCTCTACACATTTGTAAATCCGTAATGCTACTCATTACCATGAGTGGCTAAACATATAGCTTGGGTTGGGAGTAGCTACAAAGCTCCCAACATGTATATACTTACATCCATTTGAATATATATGCTCTTAGCAAAGATTATCTCCATACTCTTGTTCTTAATGCTTCTCTTGTATGATTAGCTACCATCTTGTAACGTTTGATTTTTAGTTCCTTGAAAGAGTAGTACTAATCTTATTTAAGTGTTATGAAGTTGCATGAATGCATGAGAATGTTGGAATTCTTAAGATAATGATCATATGGTTATCTTTGCAGTTGTTTGCTTATCATCTTGATAGAGAGACAACCTTATAATCTAGATCTATCCTATGCTCAAGAGAGAAGGGACATTTATGAAGATTGTCATTAATCTTGACAAGGGTATACTATGGGTGGGAGTATTGCATGTTGGTGAGAGATCTTAGTTGGTGAAATCCAATCCAAGTTCCCATCCATATTTGTTGCAACTCTCTTTGTTTGTTCTTGTTCTCTTATTTTGTTTTCTTACTATGTTCTACTTATTTTGCTTTACTTGTTGACTGAAGTAACATCACTTCACAAGGAACATCAAATTTAATATACTCTCTTGGTTGGTGTAATTAAGCCAAGGTTTCATGTTCATAGACCTTACCTTTCTTTGTCTCTGTGGTTCAACCCCGATCTACTACATCAAACCCCGTATAATAGTTGTGGGGGGCTGAGTATTGGGTTATAAAATTAAGAGTCAAACTACTAAAGAACCACTCATCTTTTGGACGTGCAATTTAGGCCAGTCATGGGAGAAGAGGGTGTCAATGACATTGCAACGATGGTGGAGATGATCAATAGAAGTGAGGCGATGCAGATTGATAATTGGGTCATCGGAGGAAGGTGTGGTGCATGGTTGATGGAACAATCGATGATGGCTAGGTAAGGTGTGAAGGCATAAATGGGGCCATGGTCAATGGGTTCTATTGAGCCTAATGGTTGATGGGTACCATCAAGCCTGATGGTCTATGGGTGCCAACCGATGGAGTTTGATTAAATATGACTAGTTGATGGGTTGACTGGCTACATCTAGGGGGATTGATGTGAGAAGTTGAAGAAACATAAAAGCACCTATGGTGCATTGATAAATGTGGTGCCATGATTCACTTCTATCTACTTTATCAAAAGGTACTTTGAGACCGCTGATTTGTCAGTAAGACCATTGTCCTAAGATGGTGCACAAAGATCATGCTCAATCCTACCATGAAAGTTAAGGGGCTACATAAAAAACCTAACAAATTAGTTTAAAATTAAGAAACTTAATTGAAACTACTTCTAAGGTAAAATGTGCAATCAAAATACAAATTAAGTTGAAAACATAATTAAAACTAGACTGATATGCTTTCATCAAATCTCTTATAGATATAATTCTTGCATATAGTGGCTTAAAGAATGAGGTTCAAACTCAATTATTTTATCCATGTATCAAGGTGCACATATAAATAAATCATAACATGGGATTTCACATTGATAGTGACTTGTGTAGTGGCATTGAGAAAATAAATCAATTATTTTGGAACTACTATAATTGTTTTTTTTAGTAAGAAGACATTTGTTTCTCTTGACCTTTTCAGTGATATTTCCTTTCCTTCTTAATAAGATATTTAAGCGCAATAGTTAGACAAGTTTTTCAACTAAAGGGGATGGAAGAAGTTAAATTAACTTCAATGTAGACAAAGGCCAATGTAGACAAAGGCACTAGTCCAAATTGCTGTAGTGGTCAACTCTTGAGCCATTGTTGTATAATTGATAGGAAATATATTATTAAAGTATAGAATGCATTCAATATATCTGGAGAATTGCATAAATAATCCAATTTGACATTTATTATTCTCGTCCTAATTTTATCGAAACTCGGGATATAAAATATTATAGATATACTTCTCTTAAATATGCTTTATAAAGTAGTATCTAATATCCTTGATAAGATACTTCAAGAAGTTCTACATTTTGTGATTCTCTACAATCAATGTTCTTAAATAAAACTCATAATTATCAAGGATGATATACCTTTGTATAATCTATCTATTCACAATTCAACAAGAAGCAAAGTGCACCTTGTATATGTGTGAAGACTGACATAACCTAAGTTGACGAGTCCATTTCTTGGGTTTCTCTCTTTATAGTTTTTGAGAAATGCATTTTAAAGAGTTATTTGGCCTAGATTTATGAAATATTTTCTAATACATCTTATCATATTATTTTAACTAGGTAACTCACTTTATCCTTAATTCTAACAATGTGCTCAGGCAAGGTGATTCATTAGTACCTTACCTCTTTGTATTGTATATATGATGTTTTCCCTCAATTGGTTGACAAAAAAGTTTAAGAGGGAAAAGCTCTTTTGAAATCATCGAAAGATTTGTAGGTTTCACATCTAGTTTTCCTTTTACTAAATGGTCTTTCTTTAAGCTAACAAACAAAATTTTCATAGTTTGGAATCCTTTTTTCAGAAAATCAATAGAATAAATGAATAAAATCAAAACTAGTGAAGGTGCTATTTTTTGCAGAATTGATGCTAAAAGGGACATTGTGTATGATATTTTGAAAATAAAGAAAGGGATTTTCCATTAAAGTACCTTGGGGTTCCTCTACTTCTTGGAAGGCTAACTAAGGAACAATCTACTCCTTTTATATAAAAAATTCACTTAAATTGGGTGGTTGGAAGTCTAGAATGTATATACAGGAGGCATAATGGACTCATACAGTTCACTATTTTGGCTATCCATTTGAAATGGTCATCCACTTTCTTCCTTCCTCACAAGCAAAGGAAGATACCAATCTCATTATTATGTTGTTTTTTTGCTAATGATCTGTAGTATTAGTTAAAAATTATTTTGATATACCGATCTTGTCCTTTACATCATGGGATAAAGTGAGTTTTTAAATTTCTAGTGTTTTACCTTTTTAGCCTTACTTTGTTGAATTTATAATCCACTTCGGCGTACATTAGTTACTTGATAATTTCTAAGACATTGTATTAAAAATTTGATAAATTTTTATTCCTTGAGTGCATAAGAATCTACTTTAATTAGACTTGCAAATATTTTGATCAATTTAATATCTAGCTTTATCTTATTTACCCAAAATTTTCCTAACTATTCTAGTATGTATTTCAATACTTGGGTCTGAATTTCACTCTAATTGGACCTTCCCGTCTCCCCCTACAATTTTCCTAAGATCTGACCTACATGTTGGTATATATGCCTAGAGAGCCAATCATATGATGATTGTAATGGCATAACTTGTAAATTATTGATTAATAATAAATACAATCTTCCAATTTATTCTATTTTATTCAGTTATGAGATAATGAAGTAACATAATAAATGTCTAAAGAATGATATCACTCAGTGACGTATGTCTTTGGGTTGATGACCTGAACAATGAGATCACACAAATGTCAAGAGTATATACATGTTTGTTATATCCCTAGTCAGATGTTATTGTGGAAGGTATATAGACAACAATAACACTAAAGACTAGAGTGTGTGTTGGTTGATGATAGAATCTCATCAGTCATGGTATGTGATATCGAACCAAACATATAGGTACTTGTTAGAGAATAGTGTACCGGAGAGAACCACCATAAGAATGAAACATGGAAACCATAATTGGTAGTCAAGATCAACTCTTATAGTTTTGGTGGTGATTTTGGTTCTTAGACCTAAAGTCACCACACTCATCACATGTCGTTCAGTGTACTTTGACATCATCCACCATAACCTTGAATAATGGTTTCCATAAAGGTGATGATCATGTGCATTGTGACACATGGGGATGATTGTGAGTGATGTAGGTAGGATTTGTCCCTCCTACAGGAGTGTGATATCCTAGCCACTTGACAAGAAAGACTGAGAAATGCATGGACATGCACATGTGAGTCAATATGTGATATTGAGTTTACATATATATATATGACTTGGGTAGCAAACTAGCAATGATGTGTTGCTAGATACCATTCTTTTCTTGTGATGTCATAAACTAGTTATGGACATTCACAACCAACGTAAATAGGAATCTATAGGGTCACACACATAGGATACACTTAGAATAGGATTTTGTTCATGAATGACATTTAGCTTGATTACTAAAAGTGTTTAGGTATTCAATTTAAACAACAATTAACTGACTAGACATTGAACCGACCGGTTCAATGGTTGAGCTGACTGGTTGGAGTGTCAGATTGATTGGAAATTGCATCGGCTAAATTATGGATGAACCAGGGCATGAACTGAGCAGTTTATTTAGTGAATTGATCAAAGCAAGGGTTCTAGACAACATATCATAGGACAAGATGCCCGATTCATGGATCAATTCGAATACATCAAGTATTAGTGTTGACATCATGTTGTGCATTAATTAGATTAGAATTGCCAATAATTGCAATTGGGAAACATGAGAAAATGACCACTTCAAGGGTTAAACCAATTGGCTGGCATGCCAACTGATCTATTCACCAGCAAACCGATCACTTTGTCATTCGTAGCTTGAGAAGTTTGTGAAATTTTGGTCCCTTCCAGTACAACGCAGACTGGAAAACCTAACCCTAATCCTCCTATAGATAGAGGGATATTTGGGGCTTCCTAGAGATACAACTCAATTGCTTCTTATAATTATTGTCTTCTCTAGTTATGGTAACCAAGAGAATCTAAGAAAGTCATACCTAACAAAGGGAGGGATAGTAAGGGTGAACAATTGTGAGTGAGCAAGTTGGTGCTGGAAAACCAACATGGAGGGACAACTCCTTCATGTCCATTGTAGTATAACGACAAGAGTTCTAGGTTGTATCTGTGGAGTACTATATAGGTGTGTAGCTTTTCAAGCTAGGAGGACAACATTAGACTACTGCCCGTGGTGATCAACCAGGAGCTGTAGCAGATGCTATTTTTGTATGACTAGAAGAAAAGTCTACAAGATGATGAGGTGATTGTCATTGGAATTGCTATAGGAATAGGTATATCCTCAAAACCATCATTTCCATTATATATTTTTTGAAATGATCTACTATTATAAGCGAAATATGATAGTTAAATTTTTGTTTCCAGTACCTATTCTACAACAATACTTCCCTACACTACCCCCCCCCCAAAACCACATATTTTTAATCCCTTTTTATGCCTTTGAGATAGAACCAAGCCTTAATAAGTCAAGCGCATGCACGGCCTAGGTCTTGGAACATGTTTAGCATCGTGGTGTCCAGCTAGCCCAGGTAAGAGACCGAACGTGCTAGCTCTCATATCAAAATCCAAGGGCTCTCGAGGATGTCCCCTACCTCAGGATGGCTGGGGAAACAACTGCTCGAGAGGGTAAGCCTACTAGGTGGATCTCCCCAAAAAATACACCCCCTTTTCACTCCATTTTTGTCCCAAACTCTCTTGTTTTGTATTCCAATTCATTTGCACACACTTTTCTCTCCTAATTGAAGCATTTTAAGAAGATTTGAGAAGACCTCTCTTAGTCTCCATCATGGAAGATCTTCCCATGAATAGACCTATCCCTAAACCTTTGTACCTATTTATATGGCCTCTTTTTTGTCTACCACACTCCAATGAGTTCAATCAAAGCCTTCAATCTCTCTCTCTCCTTTGTCACAATCTTCCAAATTTTCTATTATCGACGTACCATCAATTTATTTTCTTCTTCTCCTTTCTATGTTCATGAGGAATCTAGACTGTGGGATCATGGTAACCATTGATTGTATATTGCAACCCAGGACTCCCTCTTTTTGCCCCAAATGCACTTATTTTATTTTTTACTTCTCGTATGTGATGATATTTCTAGAAAATCTTCAAATATTGTAAAATTTGTGAAAATTTCACACATGATCTGGTTAATACAAAATTATAGCCAAATTTCATCAGAAAAATGTGGGGCATATAGTGGTACTATTAACAAGATATAGTTATCACTCCTATTCTAACATGTCCCTAAAATATGATCTTTTATGATGTTCCCAAAAAATGGATATTTTTCATTAAGACATGACCTTTTTAACATGAACCCTAATTTGAATTAAAAGTTGAAACTCGACTACAATCTTATACCTCTAGTTTTGATAATGGAACTCCTTATGTGAACTTTAAACCTTGAGATGGATTTGAAGGGCCACTTGATCTTCCAAAATTGGTTACCTAATGGGTCATTCATCCACTTGTGCAATTGAAATTGATGGTAAATCCTAAAATTTTTATAGTTTGATTATTTGAGGATGAATGATCATCATTAGGGTGAAAAAGTAACTAAGTACCCTAATACTTGATACTCGGATACTCCAATTCTTGACTATTGCCACTAACTATGTGATCTACTCAACCTTTCATAGTATCAGACCCGATCCTTTGACTACTCCACCCGTGTTGTGTATTACTTTGATATTTAGTAAAGGGTGGAGTAGTTAAAGGATCAGGTCTGATACTAGTTAAGGTTTGACTACTCCACCTGATCCTTTGACCCAACACTTA